>RJWJ010002389.1:0-82492 GCA_004363605.1 Indri indri
TACACACACGCACACACACGCGCGCACGCACACACACACACACACACACACACACACACACACACACTGCCAGGATCTGTTATCAGCCTCTCTGCTGTCGCTAATCCATTCCAAACTACACAATTACTTTGTTACACAGCACTAGTAAACAAAAAGTAAGAGAAACATTCTCATAGCCTTTCTGAGAAGTTCAAGCTTTCGAGAGAGACCCTCAAGGGAATACAGGTCTGCTCAGACACTCACGTCACACTGTTCTCTTCCAAATCGGTGACTTTTTTCCCTTCACATCTGTGGTGGGTTCCATTCTCCAACCATACTGCAATGGGACCACTAGATAATGACCACCTGATGGCCTGGCAGGTGTCTTGCCCGGCAGGATGGTCCACACTGTCCAGTCTTTCTCCTCCCCTCCCTCTGCTTCCATAGGGGCAAAATCAGGGTACAGAGCCAGGAATGGCTCACTTTTCCACAGTTGGTTCCAAGGTGGGACTCGGGTTCCCAGAGAAAGCATACGTGCCCGATGACAACCCTGGAGAGGGAACCCCACTACGGTACTGCGAGATGCCACCCAGGTAGGCCGAGCCCCAGTCACAGGGGAGGCGGCTGGGCCGGCAAGTCACCAGGAGGACCTGCAGGTACACGACCATTCTGAGGAACCCTCTGGTGGCTCCAGGGAAACTTTGTATCAGAATCCACGATGCGAAAGGAGAAGGGGAAAGGGATGGGTCAAACAAAACAGGAGGAAAAGGCAGCTCCCCAGGTAGCTCGCTGGCACATCAACGTTCCCTCCGCCTGGCAGGTCGGGGGAGGACTGCCTTGGACTCATCATCTCACATGCCCGCCCTTGCCTCCGAAGTCCCCTTCTGTCCCACCAGCTCTCCGGCTTACAGAGCGCTGGCAATCCTCAGAAATTGGGTCCCAAGAAAGGCCAGCCACAGGCCTTACACTAGGGCATTTGTCCAGTCAATGTGTAGACGTTGTTCTTCTCCAAATTCCAGATGAATGACTCAGAGTCCCATGGATGCTGGGATCCCTTTGGTTTATAAGAAAAGGGAAGGGGGAGGGGAAATAAACTAACATTTATTAAACGCCTGCTATATGCCAGATATGTTGCTGGGCATGTTGTTCTCACCTCATTTGATCCTCAAAAACTACTGTTATTCTCATTTGACCAACTAGAAAACTGATCCTCAAACAAGTTTACTTAGCTTTCCAAAAATCACCTAGCCAGAAAGTGATGGAACCTGTGTTTAAAACCATGTTTGTTTCCCTCCAAACTTCCGCCTCTCCCCACCAAACTACCCATTTTCTCAACCATATAGCTGACGCCAGGTATTTTTCACAAGCGGATAGGGCTTGGTGTGAACACGTGAGCCTGCATAAAGAAGGTGAGATGCCTGAGCCAATGCGTCTGGGGATAGAGTACCAAATATTTGCAAGGTTGGACCAACCCAGATAAGATAACTTTGAGCAGACAAGTCCAACATTTACAGTGAAGTTGTAAGATCCCGGGGCCAGAATCCACCTGTTTCTTTACTCCTTCCTTTATCCTTGAACTTCCTTCAAAAGAAGCCTTGATGGAGGAGAATCTCACCTCTCAATTTAAAAGCCTCTTAGGAGCTGTGGGCATCGTGACTTCTGTTCACTAAGTAATTTCCAGGCACCTGGAGGGACTGCTGTCTTCTGCACCCCTTGGAGTGAGGCAATACCCCATCCCTTTCTTTGGAATCAAAAGTGGGCAGAAGTGAGGATGCATCACTCCCATACGGAAGCCGTAAGATCCAGTGTGCAATCTGTCCATTCCCTTTTTCCTGTGTTGGCATTCGTGGATGCATGAGGCACCCCCAGCCAACCGCAGTCCCTGAGGGAGGCCACCGTGGAGCAAAGGGCCCCGTCTAACACCTGGCGCAGGCGTGGCATGAGAAACGCAGCTTTGTTGATTTAAGCCACTGTGATGGCTGGGGGTGCTATCTGCCACATCCCACATCTGACAGTGTTGCTTTCATCTTTTCATTCGGACAGTTGGCGAGCTTCACACCATCTCCAACAAATCTCAACAGAAGCACCTCATGCAAAAGACAGGCTTGTCGCCCTCACTGATGCAATTCATCTTAAAACGCCCCCTCCCTGCTCTCCGTCCCAAAGACGAGCATGAGTCTTCAGCTCCACAGAGAGTCAGACCATGACCACCCAGATCTTCCTTGGGAGGTGGAAGAAAACAAGCCTGCATGGGCCTCATGCTTTTTTAATGTGTCAGAATGAAGCAAACAAGCCAACCTTTGGATTAAGAAAATGATTTTTTAAAAACCCCAACCTTTTCCTACTGATAAAAATCAAACATTGACATGTCCCTGGTGGGCGAGAGCTTCACATCAACAAATCTGGGAGCAGGAACTCATAAAACGGAGTAAGTGAAAGCACAAAAAATACAATTAAAAATCCAGCCACGCTCAGAGAGGGATCCCATTTACTGTCTCATGAAAAGAGCCTGGTCCTCAGAGGCAAACAAAAGAAAATCAATTTCTTAATTTTTATTGGCAGATGTGGGACAGAGGCCAAGTGAACATGGGCTGTGCCCGAGAGCAGATGCGAGGGCCAGTCGCCGCCCTCAGTTCCTGGACCGGCTCCTCTGGGCCCTCCCCTCCCCACCTCCTCCGGCTTCCAGACAGACGTTGCCCTCTGCGATCTCCAGGGCGCGCGGGGCCTGCGGGCTCCACAGCAAGGCATGTCCTCCTCACTTCTCCGCTCCTCTCCCTGAATCATTTCCCAAAAGAGAAGCTTTATTCTCTGGCTTGAATTCCCTCCCAGCCTCTTACAGGAACCAGCTGTGTAGTTCATGCCTCACAGCATTCACAGCTTGGAGGTATCGCTCGGCGATTGACAGCGACACTGCTGATCCACCAGCCCGAGAGCAGATACTCGAGGACAGGGAAGGCAGGACGGGCGTGCTGGACCTGCAGCTTCCCTCGACTCCCTCACTCAGCATCAGGACAACCCTGGGGGGGATCCTATTATCCCCAGTGATGTAGCTGAGGAAATTGAAGCTCAAGGTTTCATAATCTGCCCAAGGTCACATAGTTAATAAATGGTAAACAGCCTTCACTGTCTGGGCACATTTCGCTGCAGTGTGCTGCCCAACCCTCCGGCCTTGTTTTTCTGACACTGGGACAAGTTGGCCAAAGTCTTCCCACCCCCGGTCTTTACTCCCTTGAAATTTATTTGTAAGAGAACTTGCTTCGCTTAGGAAAGAAGTCCATGACATTTCCAAGAAACTTTAGACCTACAACTGTGGCATCAGGCTGTGGCTGTCAGGGGCAAGCAGAGGTTCATGGGCAGAAGAACAGCCGGCGGCAAGGGGCTGAGAACGCGGACACAAGCAGCCCAGAGAGAAAGCAAGCCGCTTCGTGCAGACAGCACTTCAGACCATGCCAGGCATAAACTGCAAGTGAATGATTACCTTCAAATCGAATACATAAGACAAATGGAATACAAAATGCTGATTTTGTTTTTTTTTTTTTTTTGTCCAAGACCCCATAAAGAGATCACAGCTCAAGTCTCAATATCTCTAAATTTAGCTCTAGTCACTGCACTATGGCTGGCTAGTGTTACCCTGAAATAGAGGGATTTATTGCCCCTAAAGATTTATCCACAACTTTTCCCCACCTTCTTGGGGACATCTGGAGAATGGAAGGAAACATTGCTTGAGATCTGCTATACCAGGTGCTGCTGCGTTGAACCCCTGATGTCCCTGTGCCCTTCGTCCACTTTTGGCACTAACTAAACTATCTCACATGATCTGATTTCAATACCAAGACCAAGAGAATGACAGCCTAAATTCTGTGGGCTAAGCCCAATGCCTCTGATGTTTACCTAGGTCACCGGAGGGAAATCTAATAGCTAAAAGTGACCCTGGATGGTTTTAACATGAAGTTCTTTTAAATAAAGTAAGGCATGATGAATTAAAAGAGATAGAGACAACTGATGCTGAGGAAAAGAAAATTCTTTCCTGGAGGAACCTGAGGCCTTATAGGCACTAGCTGACATGGGACCTCCCACTAGAAAAGTCACCCATGCTTGCCTGGGTCTTGCGCACCCAGGTATGTCTGAAGAAAACCCTTTCCTTAGTATTTCAAAGTACACATGGAGTGATATCATGGCATATGGACACCCCTAGAAAAATCAGAGTGATGGCCTTATATATACTTGCAATAAAACACAATAATAATAGCTAAGGTCTGCTGGCACTTACTGACCACCACCGGGCACTTGTTGCCACAGTACGGGGCTCTATATATGATTTCATCCAGTCATCACAGTGGTTCAATGAAGTGCGTCCACTAATCAGGGTCAGAGCAGTTAAGTAGTCTGCCCAGGGTCACACAGCTAGTAAGCGGCAGTGTCATGATTCCAACCAGAGCTGTGGAACTCCAGAGTCTATCTTCTCAATCCCTGCCCTTCCTGTCTCACGGCACACAATTTCATGGCCCCAAATCATGAGTTCTAGAATGAAAACACTTCTTAATTATAATGCCCTTAAATCTAAGGTGCTAAAATGAGGCCTGGATTTATAGCTGGAGAGAAACCATGACAGTCCAATGGCTTCTTCCAGGCCATTCTGAGATCATAAACTCATTACCAAGCCCCGAGGATCCTGAGTGCTCAGAATCTGCTCACCATGGGCTTGATACAGACCCCATTGCCTCGTGTCAGACAAAAAGAGGTTTTTCCCTTTATTAGAAAATGTTCACTGGGTAGGTATGAGGCCTCCTAGGAGGGAAATAAGAGTTAAAGACCTAAAGTGCCTTTTAGAATGGAGGATCCCATGATTTGGGGCATTAAAACCCATAATCTAACAACAATGGAAACTCACAGATCTGTGTGACATAGCATTGCTCACAAGGTCCTTTCCTATCTGCATTCAGCCTCACAGTCACCACAACACCCCTATGAGATACTCGAGATACGGACTACCTTCCCGTTTCACAGGTGAGGAAACTGAGGCTCAGAAGCTCACATCAGATTTCCTCTAGAGAAATAAGAGGTGGCCATGCATCTCAACTCCCCACCTGGGGAATAATATTCAATGTAGCATTTCTGAGAGCTGCGAGGACTCCCCACCCAATGGGTCTTTGTGGAAGTTGTTTGGAGATTTCATGAGTTTGGTTGTGAATCCTCTTCCTAGGAATGGAAACTTAAGGGTGATTTACAAACTGTGGGGCCAACACACATGACGGAAGAAGCATCATAAACCCAGACAAAGGGAAAGTGTCCCTCATGAAAGGCTGTGCAAGGCCAAAATCAGCCTACGAATGTCCAACAAAACTGTCCCACGGAATGCAGATTCTTGTGATTGTCATTGGAGGAAACAACAGGGTTGTCAAAACGTGCCAGGGTTTCTCTGTAGTCTCTGGACTGGGCACTAGAGTTCTCCATTGGTGCCCACAGAGTTCAGCAGGCCCCAAAGGTACTTCTGCCGAGGGCTGTGCATGCCCTGGGCTGTGCACCTCTCACTGTGGGTCCGCAGGCCCTGCCCTCGCAGAGGTGATGGACTATTGCAAGTGCTTCCTGGCCTCCCTGTGGCCTCTCGCCTACTGCTCACTGTACCAGGTGTTGGCACCTGCCCATCTGAGTTGGCACATCTCCCAGGCCCAGCTATCTGTTGAGGCATAGTGTTGCCTCCAGCCAGAACATGACATCCAGGTCTCAGGACATAATAGGAGCCCACCCTGCGTCTGTGGCAAGGATATCTGGTGGACAAGTCCCCGAGCAGTCTTACAAAATTTTACTTTTGGAAGTTATGCCATTAATCTGTTATGATATTTATCAGAAACATGCATCCACAGAAAACCATGAGGAAATTACATCTACATTTGAACCTGTGCTGTTGTTGGATTGTCCTAGGGTCAACAGTGGCCCATCTCCTTGCTTCTCCCAACTCAAGTTTCTTAACTGGTCCTAAACGTCTCTAGATCATAAATCCCTAACGGGCAAGGACACTACCCTATAAATCTTTGAATTTCTCTGAGTCCTTAGTAAAGTGCCTTTAAGAGAGCAGGTAATTAGAATTACATGCTGCCCAAATGCTACTCCAGACATCAGTCAGCATTGCCTCTCCAAAGGTATTTGTCTCCTAGGGCTGCTATAACAAAAGATCACCAAGTAGGTAGCTTAAAACAACAGAAATTTATTCCCTCCAGTTCTGGTGGCTAGCAGTCTGAAATCAAAGTGCCGACAGGGCCATGGTCTCCAAGACTCTGAATAGAATCCTTCCTTGCCTCCTCCCAGCTTCTATTGGTGGCTGGCAATCCTTGCCATTCCTTGGCTTGCAGATGCATCACTGCAACCTCTGTCATGGCGTGGCCTTCTCCTCTCATCACGCGGCATTTTCCTCTCCCTGTGTGTCCACTACTGTGTCTCCTCTCCTCTTTTTACATGGCCACCAGTCAAATTAGATTAAGGGCCCACCCTACTCCTGTATCACCTTATCTTAATTGACATCTTAATTCCAGCTGCAAAGACTCTATTTCTAATAAGGTCACATTGACAGACCAGGGATTAAGACTTCAACACATCTTTTTGCAGGACAGAATTCAGCCCACAACACCATGTCTCCCATCGGTCTAACCCTCAGCACTCAGGTCTGAGTGGCAGGGGCAGGCTCAGAGCATAAGACAGTGTTATAAAGACAGGGATGAAGGTGGAGGCACTGGGTGAGCTGGGAATTCACTCTACAGGCATTTAACCTCCCAGGGGCAACTTCCCACTCCAGATCCTCAAGCGTGACCTGAACACTATAGTCCACGACTCACACTACACCTTCTAGATCAGCCTTTGCTGCCCATGTGTCCACCAAATACTGCCTGTGTGCTTGGCCCTGAGCTAGGGAACAGGGAGGCGGAGAAAGAGGACACAACCCCAGCCCTGTAAAGGTGTCCAGGTCTACAGGTGGGACACACAAGTAAACCAACAGAAACAACATGTGGGATGAGGACCATGTTACAGGTGTGCCCAGAGCAGCGAGGCAGCCACTGACAGACACTCAGCCAGAGGAGGAGAGAGAGGAAGGCAGCCCAGACAAGAGTCCCCAGACCAGCAAACACTCTAGCCTTGAGCTCCACCTGCCCACACCCTTCATCCCTGGAAAACAGGCCTGGCCCCAGTGCAGAGGCCATGCCTTGCCTCCCATCCTCAGATCCTATCTCTGCTTCCTTGGTGGCTGTCACCTTCAAGCCACCTTGAACCTTGGCCACTGTCTCTTCTCCCCACACACCTGGACAGCAGCTGGCAAGGGCCTCCACAGCCTCTATTAATCTCTTGGCTTACTCGTTCCTTCCAAAGACATGCCATAAAAATGATATAAACGTTTCATTCTAACAGTGCTGCGGCAGGAAGAGCCAGGGTACAGAGGGTCGATTGATTTCCAGCATGTGAAGGTAAAAATACAACACCAAAATCAATCGAAATAATACAGAATCAGCTCTGTGATCTCTTCCCTCGCATGACACGCTTTACATACTGTAGCACCTGCTCCTGTGCGCACACCTGCCCTGGCCATCCTGCTGGCCAGTCCAACACCACAAGGCCGTGTTCTGTAAGAGGTCCCTTTGGTCACACAGGGCAAGGTAATGATGTCCCCTGCATGTCCACCACCAGACCCTCATAAACATGCCGGAAACCCCATGTGTGTGCTCACACAGATGTGCTCCTAAGCAAGAATGTGTATGAACTCACACATGAACTGAGGCCAGTTGGTTGATCATTAAACAAGTGTATAAGACCTACCAATCTGCACTCCTTCACAAATTCATCCCTTCCTCCATCTCACCAGACAAAATATTTCCATGGGTAATGTATATAATATACTCAAGGATACTGGACACCCAAACCAAATACCCTGAAAAGGGGTGATGAGGTGAATAGGGGTAGGGTGGGGGAGATTCTATTGCAGTGAGTTAGACATGGTACAAAGGAAAAGAATACAAAGATCTAACCATCTAATCTCAAAATTCACATTCTTCTTCAATTTTATGATTTCTTGCAATCACTTTTATGATGTTATTCTTGTACTGACTTCCAGATCAGGCAATATTATTAAACCAGACAATTCATAAAACCCTCCCTCACTTCCCCGGCACCTCCTCATCAAAGCCTATTTCCTCATGTGTCCATGACCCTGAAGAAGGGGTAGGTAAGGAGTTAGATGCTACCAAAAAGGGAGTTGTTCCTCATTAGTTCAGATATGCCTGGTTCTATTAAAAAGAAGGAGACCACGCATCCTGATTTGCCCAGGATAGTCTGTTTATACCTGTTGTTCCAGAATAATTATTAGGTGCCCCCTTTGGCTGGGATGGCAAATGATAGAGTCACCCTATTAAAAAGTAACTTAGGCCTCCCGTGTGTGGGAGGGGAGTGGAGAACAGTTAGTCCTGGGTACAATCAACTGCTGTTTTGGACTCCAGACACTAGGGGGCAATGTCACAAGGAAAGCAGTGAACCACTCTAGCCAACGTGCATCCATCCCAGTCCTCTAAACTCCCTTGGAAGCAGCCTATGGAAGGGGCCGGGCGTATCTCCAGAATACCGGCATAGGACACCGTGTTCTTGGGCAGTCAATAAATATCACTTGATGATGATGATGCAGCCATTGATTTTCCATTCCCTCTCCTCCCTCCGTTCCCTTCCCCTCCCCTCTTCCTCAGGGTGCAGGCCGATCAATCTTAGGCCATCTTGATCTACTTGGAAAGCTTAACTGCCACGAAGCTAAACCACTTGTCCTCTGGCTCCAATCTCTTAGAGAAATTAGTGCCAATGGACGTGTCAGTATCAATTTCATAATGTTATTGGATGAAGGCAAGGCTGGGCCAAGTCCCATATTCCTGACAGGCTATCAACGTGATGAAGATTATGGGTACAGAGACAGACAGCTCTGACAGGAGAGGCAATGACTCAAGAGCAATTAGACTGACAAGACTATCTTTAAGCCCCATCGCTTAATGCTGACACTGGTGCGTTCCCCACAGAGATTTAGAATATGGGATGCAGGTTTTCCTGGTGTCTCCAGGGGTAACTGGAGAGCCTGGAGGCTTGCAAAGCAGCCGTTGGCCCTACACCTCTCCCAAGAGGATGTGAACAAAGGGTTTTAATACAACAGAAGGATCATGCTCTCGTGACGGGAAGACTGAATATCTGCCCCCTCGCTTTTCCTTTCCCTCCTTTTTCCTGCCTTCTAAAGAAATGTCAAGATAAAATGTAGGCTATGTATTTAAATTTAATTTCTTTGCAGAGTCAAGGGAAGGCTTGGGATTATTAAAATGGAAATCAAGATCTTGTAAAAGTCAAATCATCCTAGCAGGAAAGGAGATTTATCCTGGAAGGCAAGAGCAACAGATGGATGCCACGAGGATCCCGAGTTCTAATCCCAGTTCTTACCCCAGCATTGCTGTAAATACAACTGTGTGTAATCAGGAACTTGTCACTTTTTTCTCTCTGGGGCCTCAAATTCCTCATGTAAGGTCAACCACAGCCTCCAGCAATGTGAGGAAATGAAATGCCAGCAATGTCAAGGGCAACAGAGGGATCACAGGAGGATATTTTTTAAGACCTGCTAAGGTGTGTGGAAATTGCTTTTCTTCTGCACATTATAGAGGATGCACAGAAGCCACCCTGGAACTGAAGATGCTGTGCATGGCTGGACTGAGGAAGAGAGAAGAGCAAGTCTCACCTCCCGCTCAAATGCACCGCAGGCAAGAGGCAGGGAAGTGATGCTGAAACTACTTCTGTAGTGTGTCTAATCTATTTTAAGTCCTCTAGCTGAACAGTTTATTTTCTCTAGTTCTCATGAGTTTATGTTCCCAGGGCAGAAGGCATAATTTTGAGCCTGGGAAGTTACAGCTATTTAAGCAGGTTTGCTTTATTATTTTTTAATTGCTTGACAATATTGTTTGTTGGTGTTCTATTAAAAACCCCACAGTGTTTCATAATGGAATTTAAAATTCATGCTATTTTAAAGTGTCCACTTCAGAATACGTGTGTGTGTGTTTATGGGGTTAGCTAACACCAATATTAATTAGCTGATCTTGACACTGACCTAAGCAGTTAAGCTAAGCAAAATGATTTATGGAAGAGACCAGTATGTAGTAAGCCTTAGCTAGGTAATGTCAACCCTGGCCAAGAGGCTGTTGTCAATATTGTCTAGAGCTGCTGACTTCCCGAACATACTCAGAACATTGGCCTAATATGCAAATGTGCAAATCAGGGGATTCCTCCCAAGGCGCCTTTAAATAGCAGGCCCTCTAAAGACACTGTAGTGCAGCTAAGCGTATTTTAAGATCATTAACCAATTGAGAGAGAGGTTGGGGGCAGAGAAACTTGAAGTGGTAAAAGTTCCTGCTAATCAGAGATGGTTCGGAATCAATGATTAAGCATCTCTGGAACTACTGGGGAAAGCTATGGGAACTCATTAGGTAGTTAACAAGTTTTGTTAGGCACGCACATGGCATTGTTCTCGGGGTGCTCGTAGACACCAGTGTGATGTACTTCATGCTCAACAATTTGTAAATATATCTATTGGGATATCTTGAATAGGTTAT
This sequence comes from Indri indri, assembly GCA_004363605.1. Taxonomy (NCBI): domain Eukaryota; kingdom Metazoa; phylum Chordata; class Mammalia; order Primates; family Indriidae; genus Indri; species Indri indri. The sequence continues at coordinate 10,590 of RJWJ010002389.1, forward strand.
AGATTATTTTCACATAATGGTATCTTTGTTGAAGGCAGGAGGACTTCATTAAACCAATAATTTGCCCCCAGAACTTAAAAAGAAATGCAGTCAAGCGCTATGAATATAAACAGGAGAACTTCCAAAGAGAAGTAAAGAAAGTGTGCATTTGTTCATTGTGCTTCCTTATTGTTGATTTCAAAGATGTATGTGTCACAGGCCATAGAGAGAAACTGGACTTCCACAGGTGGGAGGAAATTGTGGGTCCCCAACAAGATGCTTCTCAAAGTCACCCCATTGCAATCCTTAAGCTAGTAAGTGACATTGATTTTAAAAATGATTGACTTCTAGTGGGCCAGGGTATCATTCCCACCTTGGCCTGGGTTCACAGAGTATCTATATGTGGAATGTTTTCCACTTCAGATCAGATATTAGACATGTATCTTTTCAAAGTTTAGCTAGGTAGATTGAGTGATCAATAGACACTACATGTGTGTCTGTGTGTGCACAGGAAAGCACAGGCAAACAGTATACACACACACTCATATATACACAAATAAACTACATGTTATTTATGAAAAATCATCTGTACTCCAGACACTGGGCTATGTTTTCCTGTATTTTCTCATTTCATAAAACTACTGTTTAATGAGTCTATGCTATAGCCAAGAATTGCCCCAAGCAATTTATAAAAATTGCCTCATTTAACCCTCACAACCTTGCAATGATCACTTCCAGTTTACGGACAAAGAAACGGAGGCTCAGAACTGTTTTTATTAACCTACCCACCGTCCCTCAGCTAATAAATGGTGAAACTGAAATACTAATCCAAGACCATCTCATCTCAAGGCTGGTTCTCATCCCATAATATACTGTCTGCCATGAACTATAATTTTAAGAAAACTTAAAAAACAACATAAAGAGAGAGTGTATTTGATATTTTCCTTGGGTCTGTTGCAGAATTTTCATCAAATTTACTCTCTAATATTATTTAGGCGTGTCCTGATTCAAAAACATGTACAACTGAGGCTTGACACTCAAAGCCCATGATTGTCTAATTATCTCACCAATCAGTTCCTACTATTATTATGTGAGTAAACACACTTGTATGTTGTTCCCCAAGTACATGTTCTACATTTCCACCTCTGCCACAGCCTAAGCCCATGGTCCACCTGCCCAACCCTGCACTTCCCAGGACCAGCTCAATCCCCTGACTCCCTTGAAGCATTTCTTGAACCTACCTCTCCCGCTGCTTTCTCCCCACCCCACCCACTCACTTCCTTCTCTAAATTCTTGCAGCACTTCTGAAGACCAAGGTGTCCCTGTCACCTCTCTAGTCTCTTCCTATGGATTCCTACTCTCTGCAATCCAACAATAAGGCGTAAAAGGGCTTGTCCTGACTCTATACTTTTATTCCACTTGACTAAGAAAAGGCCATGGTGCTTATCACAATGGGGAGAATGTCTAAGTCTCAAGCATATTTCTCCTGTTCTGTCAGCTGTGATCTTGGTCGTGGCACTTAACCTCTCTAAGTACCCATTTCCTCATCTATTAATACGGTTAATAGCAGTAACTGCCTCATTGGGCTATTGTTAGGGCTAAATAAAATATTTATGTGAATCACTTGGCGTGGTATAAGTGTTCGGTAAATGTTAACTAACAATAATAATTCTAATAAAGTAAAAAAAAAATAGCAGTTAGGTAACTCAGGAATTTTGCTGTTGACACTTTTAACCTCCATGATAATTATGGATTTAAGTGACAGTTTCTTATAATATTTTCAAATACACAGTAAGGACAGCATTTGTATTTCCTAAAGTCTTCCATCCCATGCTAGAGCACCAGAGTTAGCCATGCTTCTCATCTCTGATCAAAAAAAGGGGACTTGATGCACGTAAGAAATGAGCTTTGTTAGAGGTAGAGAGAAGAGGACCTCCATCGCCAGATTGGCAAACTCTCCTTGGCACCCACAGACTTGAGCCTGATTCTTCACCTACCTATCCAGGTAGTCAGTAGGGACCCAGTAGCTGCTAAATGACAGCCTGTTGACTATGCTGCATAGACAGAGTTCGCTAATTTCCATACCTAAAAGGGAAATGCAGAGTAAGTGGTGTCATAAATATTTCCAGATGTTCATCTGAAATAGCTCCAAGAACAGGACAGGAAGTACCCAGCACTTGACACAGGGATCCCCCAAGCCCATCCTGTCCTGGAGACAGGCCTGGGGAGGCGCTAGCGTGGCCACCATCTCTCGATCTCCCAATAACATGGTCAAAATAGGCAACTGGCTTGGAGAGATGAGGTGACTTCCCTGAACACATAGGCTAGAAAGTGGAAAGATCAGTTTCAACCCATGTCTATTGGACTTATTAATAAAAGCAAATTCTCTAGTTTTGGGGCAAGCACATCACAGTTGTAACCCCAACATACTAGGCTTACAGGCGTCCTTTGAAGAGTCATCCAGACTTTTGCTGTCAGAGGTGTCAGGGGCTTCCACATCCAAAAGCCGAGTCTTCCCTACAGCCATGCGTTGTACCATACCATAAGGTCAAATGTAATTAGCGCTGATTATAATCCCCAGGAGTTACTAGATTTATCATCATAGTGATAATATGATGATTTTAGCATCATCGTATTACGGTTTATGCTAATAAATCAATGAGGAATGAAAGAGAAAATGAAAAATCTTTGGGTAATAGGCCGGCGGTAGTAGGGAACGGAGTATACGTGCAGACATTTGCCAGCAGACACGACAGACTGAGGAACAGAGTGGCAGACGCACTCACCCATCCAGGGGCTTGTCAGACTCCAGTTATTTTAGGAACAATGAGCTGAAAATTCAAAAAGACTTTGTGCCCAAAGGGTATCTATCAGCTGATAAGTATGGAAGCCTTATCAGCTGTGTGACTTTAAATAAGTTGCTTAACTTATCTGAGTCTTGGTTTCCTTATTTGTAAAATGTGATAATAGGCTTATCCCCTAAGATTGTCCATTGGCCAGATTCTAAAAACACTCATTAAGAGCCTCCTATGTGCCAGGCATTGTTCTAAAGACTGGGGATACCACAGGAACAAAACAAAGGCCCAGTCTTGTGGAGTTAACATTGCAGGAGGAGGCAACACACTGTGGCTAACTAACCCAATCAGTGCATGTCAGGAGGTACTGACAGCCACACAGGAGCGCAGAGACAGACGACGCTAATTTTACATAATGTGGTCATTGGCTTACAGGAGCCCATAGATTCAAAGGGTCTGAGCACAGTCAGTGCATGGGGGCTCCTCCGCTTAATAGCCAACGCAGGAGACCTCATACCTGCTAAATAAAAGTGTTCAGCTACAGGGGGGCTTAAGCAGGTTACTAGAACTGGCAGCTGGACCCTATAAAGGGTACTTTTCAGGAAAAGTCCTCCTTGAAACCTGCAACCCAAGGTTCCTGCAATTCCCTGTCAATGTGATAGGAACAAGCCAACCAAGGATCTGACCCCGAACACACAGTAAAGCCATAAAGTTCATTTGTTTAGGGGCAAGGGCTGTGGTGGGAGAGTTTCCAAGTTCAAATCCAAGTTCTTTGTGATCTCAGCTGGGCAAGTTATTGCCTTCTCTGTGCCTCAGTTTCCCCATGTGAATAACGGGAAAAATAATAGCACCTGCCTGATAAAGATACTAAGTTTGTTGTGAGATTTAAATGAAGAAATGTTTATGAAGTACTGAGCACAGTGCCTGGCACATAGTACAGGCTAAATAAATATTAGCTATTAATACCATTATTAACTTTGGATATGTGTACCAATACTTTATCAAGATAAAATGCTGTGATTGATGGAACTGGTAAAATTCAGAATTTCATGTCCTTTGGCGATTTGCCACGAGTTCTCCTCCCTGAGACCGGGCTTTGTAAAGAAGCACTGATTGTTTAACTTGACACTGCAGGAAGCTGATGGAAAGAAGGTTTGCTCCCTTCTGTGCCAAGGTAGATGGAACATTCTATGCCGAGTATCAGAAGGGAAAATAAGGCTGATTATTCAACCTGTGGTAATGTCACTGGCCCTGCCTCCATGACCGATGGGGCACTGAGCCCAGTTCAGGGTAAGCAGGAGGCCCTTCTGGGCAAAAAGAAATGGAAATAATAAAACCCGCCTCGCTTGTTTGTACTGCCAGTTAGGCAGTCAATCCAAAAACCATACTGAATGCTTATTGTGAGCAAAGTATTAAATAACATCATTAATAGCTACCATTTGTTGAGAACTTGATATAAGCTAGACATGGCATTCCGTATATCTATCGCCCCAATTCATAGCCACTGCCTCTATGAATTCTGATCTGAGGGCCCACTGCTTTCAGCCACCCCCGTCCCAGCCGGAAGGACTCCTCCCTTGGCAGCAACCCCATACCCCTCAGTCTACCTTGTCCTGCAGCTGTCTATAGGGTCCCACATGCCCAACCAGATGCACGTTCCTCAAGAGCGGGGACATTTTAGAGTCATGTTCACATCCTGCAAAATGGACAATCCATCAACAGGCATCCAGCACAGTTAGAATGAATTAATGAATGGAAATAGCAAAACAGCATGGCAGCCCATATTTCAGTTCTGGAGTCCCTGCAAAGCCCTTGGTAACTAATGGAGTGGTGGCAACCCCAGGGTTCCAGGCCAGAATACTCCTGGGACTCAATTTCTCCCTGTATCAGTAGGATATATAGAACCACTCTGAGTTTCTGAAAATATTGATGATATTAATAATAATAATAACAACGGCAGCAGCAAACATTCAGCAAGTGTTTCTGATGTTCCAGGCATTGTGTTCTTTGCATGTATTTTTTTCCATTTGATTCTTGCAATTCTATGAGGTAGGTACTATTATTAATAATATCACCACTTTGCAGATGAAGAAACTGAAGTTCAGAGAGATGTCGTCCCTTGCCCACATCAAGCAGGCAGAAATTGTCAGAGCTGGGATTTCAACCCTATGTGTCTAACCTCAGAGCCCAAACACCTCCCTGTGCTTACAAAGCCGTGAGACAGCAGAGGGTCAGGGCGGTGGTCTGTCTGGGGATGTGGTGCATCCCGTGAGCTTAGCTTCTGGCTATGAATGCAAATCCCAGGCCCTGTGGTAGAGCCCCAGGGCCTCAGCCTTCTGTAGAGGAACTCGAAGCTCTTTGCCAACAATCCCTTTTGAGCCCTCCCTATCTCTCTGTAGGAAAGAGATTACAGGAGATCTGTGCCACTTAAAAAATTAAAACAGGAGGAGTAGACAGACGGGGACGTGCGGCGACTTAGTGACCACATCCAACCAATGCCACCGGTGAATCAGTGCCAGTTCTAGGAGAAAAAGCACTTCCCAACTTTTGGACTGGGCTCAAGCTCAGATTCTAATAATGCAATATTAGAAGAACAGCCAAATAACATATTTCCTGGAAATATGAACTATAGTAATCCAAAAGCCCTTGAAAACATCATCACCATCATCATTATAACCTTCATCACCACAGAGCCTCCTTACATTGGCACAGCACTTTCCTGTTCGCTGGTGCATGGGCTACCCTCCTCCAATTACCCTCTGACATAGATAAGGCAGGAAAATGCCGCCCTTCCAACCAGTGATGAAACTAAGACCCAGGGACTTGCCCAGGTTCACTCAACCAACCAGCCAACATGAGAAGCCAGGATTTCCGATGTACTGATCCAACACTGAGGCACCAGCCCACTCTGATCCCAGGCTATAAAACACCCAGGACGAGGAGTGAGGCATTTAAATGGGGCAGCCACGAGGTTTGCTCAATCCGGAGTCGACAACTTCCTCTCCTATAGCATCTGGAACAGACCTAGAATTCCGGTTGCCTTGATAAAGAAAGGAAAATCAGATTGAAAGGGATTCACATCTTATCTCCCCCACTGTAACTAAAATGAGCCAACCGAAGTGCAAGAAGCCTGCGTTGGCAAAGAAAAGTGCCCTGGTGGTAGAAAGGCACTGGATGTAGGTTGAGGATGGCTGGTGGGGAGACGGAGAGAAAGCAGGCAGGAGAGAGCCAGGGCCCTGGTTCTGCTGGTGACTGTTCCCAGAGCTCTCAACTGAGCAAGTCAGGTAAGACAGGTGGGGGAGGCATCGTAAGCACTGACCCTTTCCATATCTATGTATTTTTAATGTAGTACCTCGACCATACGGGAGAGCTGAAGAAATATGTGTATAAAATGGAAATAGAGTAAAATGTATGTCTTTTTATAGCCAATGATTCATACAGAGTGATGGGTTTTAAATATTAATAATAAGTAAATTTTTAGGGCATAAGGTTGGAGATGAAGGGAGATGATAAAATTTCTCTGTTTTTTTTTTGTTCATGGTCCAAATGTAGAAAATTAAGTACAGTAAATATTCTACGTATAGCTAGCAACGTGCATATAGTTTATTGTCTGCCTCGGGGGCCTCCGTTCCTCTCGGGAACAAAGACACTGCTTCTTCTTGACATGGAGACCATAATTTGGAGCTGGGAAGAAACTTGTTTCAAGAATTAAAACGATCTTACATGAATTTCAACTATGACGAAGAGACCGCGTTTTCACGGAAACGTGCTGCTCACTCTTTGCCTTTCTCCCTGTTCCCGCATGGTTTGAAAATCTCTGCGTCAAGAGAGTCTGCAGGAAAACCCTCTGCCACTCTCCCAGTATCTCCCCATCGTGGTGAAGAAGGGCGTTCTCTTTCTGGCCGGCTCACAGTGTCAACAAATCCCCTTCCAGTGACCACGCTCACTTAAGAGATGCCCTCTTTCCTGTGGTATCAGGAGTAGAAAGAAATGCGTTCTGACCAAGGGCAGTTCTTTGAGCGTTTCGACCCATCCCGGAAGGTGGAGCAACAGGAAGCGCCTGGTGGCCTTCAAGGAAAGTGAAGATACTATGTCACTGTCAACTGCAACCTCAAGAGAGTGCCCGAGAAGTGAGGCCAGTGCCCCAGCACAGCACTCTGCCCTCGGGCCGTGAGCTGCCCCCACGGTCCCGGCTCCCACCCCCTGGCCAGACAGGGCTGTGCTTATGGCCACTCCTGTAACAGCCTTTGAGCTCCCCCAAGCCCTTTCACAAACCCACTCAAAATTACTCCCAGTGGCTTTCTGGGGAGGAGGATTACCCTGTGTCTTGCTCTCCCTCTGCCTCGGATGACAAGCTGAGCAGAAGACTGCAGCCAGCCTGGGGCTGACACAGCAAATCACTTGCTAAGGGAAAGGAAGGGCCAGGGACAGAGAGCCGAGCAGATGCTCAGACCCCACAAGCCACGGGGTGGCGAAGCCCAGGCGAGATCTTGCAGGCCCTCCAAGCTTGTCCTGCTGCCTGGCAAGTGGAAGGTGAGAGCAGATGGCAGGAAGCACAGCCCGAGGCCTTGGACTTCGACAGGGTCAGGAGCAAGTTTGCAGGAACTTAAGTTGCTTTGGCCAAAGGGGAAAGTGTCCTGCCTAGCAAGTCAGCACGGGACTCTGACATCAGAGTTCTTGGGTTCAAATTCCAGCTTCTCCATTTGCTAGCTGAAGACCATGGGGAGGCTACTTCTCTCTCAGTGTCCTCACCTATCAAACAGCAATCATATGACAGCTGAACTCCTGAGGCTGTTGTGAGGCTTAAATGAACTAATACGTGAAAAGCGTTTGGAATTTGTTAGGTTATTATCATAAGTGGGACTGAACATCTTTCCTCCTAAGGTCAAAGGTTAGTCAAAGTCTTAGGTCAAACAAGGGAAGTTCTACCTTTAAGTCTCTCTCCTTTCCGGAAAGATCCCTACCATTGCCATTATTTTTACTTCTCTTCCCAAAATTCTGGCCCAAAGCAGTCCTAGCACCATCACCCTCCACCGTGCCCTGATGCCCATTCCTGAGACTAGAACTCTCCCACGAGCCCCACGGCAGGTCTCCTGCACATGCGGACCCCACCTCCCCAGCTACTACGCCCTCCTCCAGCACGGCTAAGAAAGTCCAAGGGGTCACGTTCAGGAGAGCAACTCAAGAGCCATGTGTCAGATTCTGGAACCCTCCATGCCATTGCACATGAGATGATGATGATGTTGATGATGATGGCAAAGGGAGGGTCTAGTTGTCAGCAAAGTGTCCACCTTCATTCCCCTCTGAGCCAGCAGAGAGAAATGTGCATTCTGGCTTCTTTCCAACCATCTAGACGTTCGCCATGAGCAGCAAGCTAATTGCTAAGCTGCAAGAGATGTAGCAAGCCCAAAGAAGGTGCGTGGCCCCTTTATTTCTCTCTCTCTCTCTCTCTCTTTCTCTCTCTCTCTCTCTCTCCCACACACACATGCACACACACACACACACCCTCTGACGAGGCTTTTTAAGGCTCTCCTGGAAAAAAGAAAATCTTCCAGCAGCAATGGCAAGCAGCGGGCAGGAGAGGGGCTCGTGCCACTCCAAGAATTTGATGAGCGCCTGATACCAACAGCATAAATAAGCCCTTTAATAAATTAGAGAGCTACTCATTTAAATGGATTCTGCCATCCCTTCGGTGCTATCTGTAATTCAGATAGATCAGGGATGGCTCTGCTGGGAGACAAGAGTCCAGAATATAGAACGATTTCGTCCCCTGGGCCACGGATTTCGCTTGGTAAGCAGCGCACACATCCTACATGTTCATTTCATTATTGTTCCTCTCCCTCTGTCACCTACGAACTCCGTTACGGGCACACACCTGGGGCGACATGCACACTCTCTGAAACCCGTACCCATGAGCCCCATGCACACCCACATCTGCACATGCCCCACACACATTCCATTCTGTGCACAGCCCCCCAGGCAAGCATTCCAGGCACCTCCGCCAACACAGGCAAAGGAACATGCCAGCAGGTGCTTGTACCATTTTCTAGAGCACCCGCCATGTCTGCAGTGAGAGCTGCCCCGACCTGGAACTGTAGTGGGGGATGGACACTATATTATGAACTGAATTGTGTCCCCACCAAATTCATATATTGAAGTCCCGACCCCCAGTATCTCCAAATGTGACTGTTTTTGGAGAAAGGGTCTTTAAAGGGGTAATTAAGTTAAAATGAGGTCATGAGGGTGGGCCCTAATCCAATGCGACCGGTGCCCTCCTTAGAAGAAGAGGGGATTAGGATCCAGATACACACAGGGAAGACCATGTGAAGACACAGCAAGGAGAGAGGCCTCAGAAGAAACCAACCCGGCACCTTGGCCTTGGACGTCTAGCCCCAGAACCGTGAGAGAATATACTTCTGTTGTTTGAGCCACTCGGTCTGTGGTACTTTGTCAGGGCAGTCCTAGCAAATGCATACGCTAAGCCAGTAGGGAGTTGCTGCTCAGAGCGTCACACGGCCACCACCAAGGGGGTCCCACCTCCGCCAGTAAATGCTGGTCAACGTCCACCCAAGGACACCTCTACAGGCCCCTTCTAGTCTCAGATGGCATAATGCCCAAAGGGCACAATGCGTGTTAAAAAGGTTTGCCAACGAGACTTACTATCAAGGGTTTTCTGTTGCTTCTGCTGCTGCTGCCGCTTCTACGGCTACTATGGCATTCGTGAACCCAGCTCAGCATCGAGGGACCAGCACTCCCAGAGTGTCCAAAGACCACAGATGGAGGATAACAATTACTACAATAAAATGACCACCATTTTTGAAATGCTAAATGTGCCAGGCCTGTTCTAAGCACTTTCAACCCATTATTCCCCTTGATACTTTAGACACTCCTGTCTTTGTAAGGTAACTACAACTATTATCCTTATTTCAGAGCTGAAGAAATAGAAGCTCAGAGAGATTTACGGGAGTCGTGTAAGTGGCAAGCTGGAACATAAGCCCCTGACTTAATCACTACAATCATTTAAGTTCTATTTGGTTGAACAAATACTGACTGCATCTGTGTTCTTTTGCAGGCCCCAGGCTGAGAGGTGCTGAAAATCGCCGGGTCCTTCCAGGCAGTTGCCTGCTTAATCCTCTTCAGGTCAAGGGTGTGACCTTACAAGCGGAGCTCCCCCGTGACCCGCTGCTGTAGGCACATCAGAAATCTGAGGTCTTTGTTGACGTCCCAAGCAGGGAGTGAAGGATGAAAACTGGCCTGAGAGTCAGAGACACTAGCTCTAGTCCCAGGCCTGCCCAGGTGGTGACCGAGAATGCTGTCAGCCTCAGTCTCCTCGTTGGACAAGTGGTGACAAGAACATCCACCCTGGCCACCTCCCGGGCTTACTGTGGGCCTGAATGGATAATAAAATGAGGACGGCATACACTGGTCACTTAACAGTTGCTCATCAGCACCTGCCAGGTCCCAGGCACTGTTCTAGGAACATAGCAGCTCAAGCCCCTGCCCTCCCTGACTCTGCATTCCAGTAGGTATGACTGATGACAAAGAGAAAAAACAGAATATGTAACATGCCGCTGGGAACTGATCAGTGCTTTGGAGAGACATGAGGTAGGCTAAGGGGCTGAGTGTGATGGTGGAGCACCTTATTTTGGAGAAGGTGCTCAGGGAAGCATCCCTGCAGAGGTGGTATGTGAGCAGAGGCCTGGCTGCAGTGGAGGGAGCCCTGAGACCGTCCAGGAAACACGCACGTGAAGTCCCCAAGGAAACTCGTACTCAGTATGGTCAAGGAATAGCAAGGAGGTCAGTGTGGCTGGTGGGAAGTGACCAACGGCAAGAGGAGGGGACACGAGGAGGAGAGGCAGCCCCAAGGCAGGCTCTGCACAACCACGGGGACCCAGGCAAGAGCGCGCACTGTGATTGGCACTGGGACCCCAAGGGAGCTGACTGTCCTTCATGCAGGACATCCCGGCTGCCATGTGCAGAGCAGGCGTGTGGGTAGGGAGGCCAGAAACAAGGAGCCGAGAAAAGAGCTATCTTGGTCATCCAAGAAAGAGAAAAGAAGAAAGCAGAACCCCAGTGTGAGCAGTTATTTTTGCTCAAGAATATTTACTTTTAGCCATTGGTATCTTCTTCAAATTTATTACCGACATATTACAAAATGTCAAAATGGATTATTTTTGCACCTTGGTATCAGACAAGGGGTTGCGATACTTCTTTCTTTTATTCCTTTTTTTTAACTTTTAAAATCAACTTCATTAAGAAAAAAACCATTGCTTTTAATTTGCTCATCCCCTTCAACTTTTTCATGTACCTTTATGGATTTTCATGTTGAAATATTTCTTTTAATATTTCAAAGACAGACCCCCTCATTGAGCGGCTTTCAAACCTGGTATCAGGTAATAACTTGCTTGCCAAGAAAGTGAGTTTCCCCCCACCCCCCACTAATAAAAACATCAATAAGTCACTAGAGATGCCTTTAACGAAGATTAAATCAATGAATGAATGTAACTTCTACCTGGCCACGAAATGTGTACTTGCAACAGTGCAAGCACATGTAAGACGCTTTTCCAATCACAACGGTCAAGTCTGAATGTTCATTGATCAAACTGAGCTCCAAGCATGAGCCCTGCCGAGGCCCCGCTCCCACCACTGATCGAATGGTCCACTCAACCCCCAGTGGTCAAAAGGGACACAGAATGCTCGTGTGTCCCTCCCCAAGGTGTGGGAGGGTCAGCCTGTGGCTGCTAAGGACACCTTGGATGCAGGTCCGTCACCTGTTAGAACAGCTTGGTAGTAAAGAGACGGCCCTGGAGCAGGAACACGGGTGGCTCCAAATGCACCCTGCATGCCTGGCTGGAGGGGAGGGGCCACCCACTCTCGCCCTCTCCCCAGGGCGAAGGCCCACCAGGCCCGGGCTTCTCGCTTCCCTCATCTGGTGCCTGGCAGGGTGGCGAGCCCAGGCCAGAGAGGACATCCAAGAGGCTGGGCTGGTTCCAGAGCTTCTGGAACCTCTTCTTGGAGTTGGCTGTCAAGCAAAAATCTCCACAGAGAAGACTATGGTCTTTGGAGACCCCCAGAGCTGGCCTTGGGACTCATTTTTGTCTCTTCTTCAAGCTGTGACCTCTGTTTCCTTTCTGAGCCTCAGGCCTCTCATCAGGCAAGTGGAGGAGATAATAATACCATCAGCCCTCCAGATCCACGGGTTCCATCATCTGTGGTTTCAGCCAACCCCAAATTGAAAATGTTCAAAATAAACAAATAAATAAATAACAATACAACAATAAGAAATAGTACATATTTTAAAATATCGGATAACAACTATTTACATAGCATTTGCATTGTATTAGGTATTATGTGCATTCTGGATGATTTAAAGCATCCAGGAGGATGTGTGTATGTTATATGCAAATACTAGCCATTTTATACAGGGAGCTTGAGCATCTTCAATTTCATACTGGGCAGAGGAGGTCCTGGATCCAATACACTGCAGATACCGAGGAATGACCATAGTACCTCTCCCTCCCATAGAGGTGCGTTGTAAGGATCAAAGTGTTTTCACCTACTTTGTAAATGATAACTGTTTCTGGCATTGACTAGGAATTGCCTATCCTTATCCCATTTTTAGCAGGGCACCTGTGTCCTCAACATAAAGACACATTTCCCTGCCCCCCTTGCAGCTAGATATGGCCACGTGACTCCATTTTTTTTGGCCAATAGGATATAAACAGAAGTCTTGGGTGATATCTCCCAGGAAATGTCCTTCAAAAGGATGGAGTAGGCCTATCTCTGCCTCCCTCCCTCTTGCCCCTAAAACGCTGATGTGATGGCTGGAGCCCTAGCCACTGACATAGCCATTGAGGCAACAGGGTAAAGATGGCGGGGCCCCAAGAGAGGAAGACCCCAATGATCATAAAACCAAAATAAAAGTCTTGGGCTATCTCCAAACTTTTTAACAAGTGACAAGTAAATATTAATTTTTAAAAAGCCATTGTTATTTGGGGTTGTTCTGCTATCACAGCCCAATTAATTCTATCTTTGCTATCATTACTATCATTAGTCTCATTGTTATTTTTGTCAGAGGGGTGAAGAACTTCCTTTCCTTTGGTTTTTGAGGGTCAGCCTAGGTCTCTCTCTCCACATGGCTACTCTATCAGCCTCCCTGTGCCAAAGCCCACCCCCAGCCCACTCTCCTCCAATTCCAGAATCCTAGGCATTTAGAAATTCTGGTTTTCTTATATTTTGCACGTAAAGGTATTTGGGGAATGGGGCGTCTTCCCATTCCCCTCACATGCACCTTCACTGCTGCGGGGAGGGAGCGCCAAAGCCAAATTCCTTAGCCCAGGGCTCAGTGATGGGCTCCATCTCTCGGACAAATTACTGAACTCGCTCATCTGTGAGCCTGGGATCCGAACACCTCATCCATCTGCTGTGAAGATTCATTCAAGTGACGCGTTGAGAGTGCCTGGTACTGCACAGGTGCACACGGCGGGTGCTCCATACATGTTAGTGTTGTTGATGATGATGATGATGACACGGACAAAGATAAAGCCCACCTGCCCAGCCTCACCTCTCCCTTCCCTGCCACCAGCTCATGTACACACCAGCACTAGACAGCGGCTGGTGGCTCCCTGGACTGTCCTATTCTCTCAAGTGCCTGTTCTTACAGATTTCCAATCTATCTAAAAAGATCCCTCCAACAAATTGAGTCTATATGTCCCTGAAGACTCAGCCCAGATGCCACTTCTCCCAGGAGGCCTTTTTGGAGAAGCCCTGTGCCCCATTGGGTGTCTCTGCTGTGCTTCCAGAGCCCTGGCTGCTGGCTGTCAGAGCTCTCAGCACCCTGCTGGTCCTCACCTCCCAGCCTGCCTGCCTTACCCCGGAGATTGAGTTTCCCACAGCAGTGACAGTGCCCTTCACATCTGCGCCAGAGCTGAGCCCTGAACCCGGTGCCTAGCAGGCCCCTGGTCGATACAGCACGTTCCCATTTCACCCTGCGGCTCCCACGCCTGGCACAGTGTCTGTCTGGCCTGTGGTGTGTTCGACAAATGCACATTGAAGGGGTGGGTAAATGAATGAACCATCTGCACCTTCTTTTCTCCTGTCTTCAGGGTCCAAATAACCCAGAGTCCAGAAGGAACAGACAATTTGTATGAAAAGAGGAAGAACTTCTCTTGCTTCTATGTTGGTCACTGTAGTGGGCTGAATGGGGTCTTCTGCCCCCAAAAGAGATGCATCCCCACGGAACCTCAGAACGTGTCCTCCTTTGGAAATAAGAGTCCTTGTAGGTATAATTAAGGTAAGTATCAGGATGAATCACACAGGGGTATGTTGGGCCCAAAAGACAATGACAGATGTTTTCACAAAAGACAGAAAAGGACACAGAGACAACAAAGAAGGTCATGTGAGAGGCAGAGACAGGAGCGACATGGCCACCGGCTGAGGAATGCACGGAGCCCGCAGAAGCAGAAAGAGGCAAGGACACATTCTCCCCAAGGCCTTTGGAGGGAGCAGGCCCTGCTGACACCTCGATTTAAACCTCTGGCCTCGAAAACTGTGAGAAAACAAATGTCCGTGTTTTGAGCCACCCTGCCTGCTTGCGGTGATACGTTATGGCCACCCTGAAACACTAGCGATCACCTAGACATGGACCAGCTGGTTTTACGGATGGTCTGTCAAGGCCACACCCTTCCCTACTGCAGCTGCAGGAGTCACACCTTCCGTCTCCACCTCCTTTGTTGATCCCCCTCCTTCTTTAATTTTTTTCCAAACACACTGTCCCCTTTACCATTCCCACAGCCTCACGGGGTAGGTTCTGTTATTATCCCGTTTCACAGATGCGGACATGAAGCCTGGTGGAAGTGCAGCATTTGCTCCCCAGCTGGCTCTGCCATCCAGGTCTGTCTGGCTTCTGTGCTCGAAGCTACTGTGTTGTCAGACTCCCAGGGCCCTGTCACTGCAGCGGGCTCAGTGACCAGGTCAAGAAAGGCTGGACATGGCAGAACCCAGGGGCCTTAAACAAGAGCCTAAACTTGGCTCGACACAGGTTGAGGGGTCTCTGCCGCAGAGGCCCAAGTCCCATTCCTGGTTCCGTGTGACTTGCTCACGCTGGGGCTCAAGCCCCCTTTCCCACTTGCCCCCACACAGGGCCGCGTGAGGGTTGGAAGGGAAGGATTGCAAATGATAATGGTACTTTAAGACCGAGGGCTTCCTAAGCGCAGGGGCCTGTGTGCTTGCTGCGGTGGCACGTACACTAAAGTTAGAATAACACAGAGAAGACGGGCATGGTCTGAGTGAAGGACCTCATCTTGCTTTTCGTTGCATCTCCAAAGCCTGGCAGACACAGACACATAACATACTCTTGATAATGGGTGTTTGTATTGAATCGAGGACCTAGGAAAACCCCGCTATGGTTGCACAGTGTCCCTGAATTTTATAGGCACTAACCCAAGCTCAAGGGTCTTATTTCCTCTACCCATTATAGAGAGACGGTAGAGATCATCTCAGCTTTGCTGAGAGCTCTGGCCCTGTCCTCTGTCTCCTGGGTCACTGTCCTGCCCACCAGTGGGACCATCCATCATCAGGGAAAAAAAAAATAACACAAATAGTCATAGCTTCTGGCTCTCTAGGAGAAAACCCTCTTCTTAGTCCTGTTTCTAGCCCAGCAGACTTTAAAGTCAAAAAAGTAAGCAGGTAAACCTTGAGAAGCCCATATGGTCCCTGTCCCCAAATCAGGTGGTTTCAGGCTCTGCTTGGTGACCAGATGGCTGCTTAGGGCTGCCCATCCTCTGGGACACCCTCCCTCCTGCCTGGAGTGGAAGGAAGGGTGTTTCAGACAGCCAGGGCTGGGCAGATGCCCCGGAATATTGCAGGAACAGAACCTACACCCCTGCCAGATTCCATCTGGATGGCTGTCCCCATGATTTTTGTTCTCATGAATCCTCCGGGGACAAGTCCAGCCAGAGATTTGATTAGCCAAATTCCTATTGGAAAAGTTCTTTGGAACTGTTACGCACCTTATTTATGGAAACCTCTCTTGTGTACAAACAGGTCAGGAATTTTAACTCAACCGAGGACCTGTACCTCAAGTTCTCTGTTGAACTCTCTACTCTGAAACTCCAATAAGGTAGCTTTAGGACTTGTTGAATTTCTCCAGTGCACCCCTTGCCAGATCCTCTTCATGCCTCATAAATCACATCGTCACAATTCTTGTCAAACAGAGAAAGAGAGACCCTGATTTAGAGAGGAAAGCTGACTTTGCCAAAATGGGCTACTGTCAGGGATAAGCCTGAAAAGCACACCTGGGCCTTGTGACATTTTAGATAACACCACAGTGACTAAATCATGTGCAGAAGGCAAAACTCCTGATACAACAGCAGCAGCTACCTGGGCTTTTTCTCCCTTGTACAGGGAGAACTGCAGCTTAGCCTTTTGGCATAAACGATCCTAATGTCAGACTCCTCGAAGGTAAAGACCTCGCTGTCCCTATGCCCATAGCCCTAACTCACCCCAGAAACACCCCAGGACAGGGTGAGATATTCAGTGGGCACCCCAGGCATGCATGGAGAATGGTGGGCAGTTGGCCATCAAAGACAAGTTCCCTTTCAACAACAGGGGACATCTTCCCCTTTCATCTGGGAAAAAAGAACAGGATACAAAGACAGATCACTGTCTGGGATAAAAGGCCGCACCTAATGATTCCAGACACCCTCCTGTCCAGTCATTTCAAGAAAGGACTGAAGGCCCGTAGAGAGACGGACACATAGCCCTGCCTTCCTGAATCACAGCACTCTTCCGCCCATTTTGTAGGCTCTTGAATGGAAAATTCTATAGCCAAACAGTATAGGAACTTTCGTCCAACGGAACTACCACAGAGTCCTCCCAGCAGTCTCCTGGATGGACAGGGGAGAGAAGGACAGAGACCAAAGAGGGGAGAAGCAGCACGTGAGTAGGTGCCTATCCCAAGGTCTCACCCCTGCTGTCCATCGCCCTGCCTGAGCTCCTGTAGGCAGAGCCTTGGCCAATCCCATATCCAATGACAATAGAGTCACAATCATCAAAGACAGGAACAGTGCCGCCTTGGGATAGATTTTTCACTCTGTGGTTATGACATTGAGCTGCAACCTTCCAACATACGCCCCTGACTCCTGTGCAGGCAACTCTGTCTATATGGTTCATCCACTGGATGCAGGGACCTGGCACTTCTCTCTGAATGCCCACAAGGATTGGAGCCCTGAAATTCACTCAGTGGGTCAGCTGGAAGGGTCTGATCCTCACTCCCCTTTCTGAGCAGTCCCTTTTCTCCCCGGCTCCACCGTGCCTTCCATATCCCTGTGTCACCTTAAAAGGCTCACCCCTGCCACACTCTCCTGGGTCTGCCTTCAATATCCCCCCATTCCACTCCAGCCCCACTCATACAGTCCTCAATTAATCCCACTCACTCATTCTGCCCAGAATGCCACATGGCTTCTGGAAATTTGCAATCTGCCTGTATATTTCAGACCTTCCCTTGAATCAACTCCACAGAACACGCAGCACTGAAGAGCCCAGTCCCATTCAGCACAGCCCCTCCGAGTCGTACAGACTCCCACACACCATTTTTGTTTCACTTCCTCCGTATTATTCTACTATCCGTGAAGTCTATATATTTATCCGTAGAGCTTCCTATTGAACATAACTCGCTACAATAATTATCTATGGTTCCCATGTATTTATTTCTGGTATCTATTTAGATAGAGTATCTACCATCCCTCCTGGTTCTATTTTCATGTCTCTCTCTGTCTATAGTATTTATCTCTATTTTAACATGACTGCCTTTTTTTTTTAACCCTCAAACTGGGACAGTTCCCAGGGGGACAGGTTTTGCCTGCAGCTAAGAGCGCGATGTGATTCTACACGTGCTCGGCAGCTAAATTCATGGTGGGTCAGAGCAGCCGTGCTTGTTCAGCAGAAAGGCACGAACGTGGGGAGCTGAGGGGGCAGGGAGGCTGCAGGAGGGGGATCGGGGCTCTCCAGGGACCTCCCTGGTGAGTTGACCCACGAGAAGGAAGGTGGGAAAGGAAAGGGCAAAGTTGGGAGAATCTGAAGGCATATTCTGGGTTCAAATCCCAACTCTACCTCTTATTTGAGGTCTCATTCTCAGTTTTCTATAAAATGAGAATTCGGTGAGTCCCTAACTCATACGATTGGAGTCAAGATTAGGTGTCATATACATGAAAAGTCCTTGACACAGGGCTTAATGTGGAGTAAGTGCTCATGAATGAAAACTACTGTTCTTATCACATTACTATTATCCTCACCATGTTGTTATCCCTTGTACAGTAGTTTTTACAGAGTCAACATCTCATGGGCTGGGATTGTCTTAGGATAGAGACTTACTGATATGTGTCTTCCTAGCTCAGGAATAAAGTAGAAAACAGACAGAAGTTTAATGAATGAACATACCTACCTAGATTCTTTCTTTAAGTGACAGGAGAAAGGAAAGGTGAGGCTACAGAACAAAACTGAGGTTTAGAAGGAGGAATATTGCAAGTATAATACCAGCGCTGGGCAGCTGCATGCTCAACAATGCACGCAAGATATTAAACTGGGAGTTAAAAAGCTAAGCTACGGGGTTTAACAGGGATTGACAAGGCCTGGAGCTACTTCTGTGGGTCAACAAGAGCTGCATCAAGGTCTGCCACAAAGCAGTAAGGGTCCTGCTGGGGTCTGATGCCAGAGCTGAAGTGGACTCACCTGGCATGGGCCCATGGCTGTTCCTGCCCAGCAACTCAGGACATGATGGGACCAGCAGGGCAGGGGCTGTCAAAGCAGGCAGTGCAAGAACAGCAAGCAGGCCGGGGTGTCTAGGGCTCTGAGGAGACACCACTGAATGGTTAACAATGGGGTGGTCTGGATGGGGAAGCACATGGAGCCAGGATGACCCAGAGATCAGAAGGGGCAATGGACTGGAGGTCTAGGTAGGGTACAAAGACAAAGTACAGCAGGAGGAAGAAAGGAAGAGAGGTAGAAAAGTCAAGATCAGAGAGAAATTGTAAGCCATGGGGCAAGCCAAGGATTGGCTGTTGTGTGGTTGGAATGGAGTGGAAGCGAAGGTCACTGGTGAAGGAGGGCTCAGTGACCGGGGAGAAGAGGCATGCCAAGGGCAGCAGCATCGCCCCAGATCGCAGACTTCAGTCCTGCTCTCAAGGCCCACTGAAGCATGAGACTTTAGAACAGCCTTGCAGAATAAGATCAACCATAGCAGCCTCTGGGCAAGGTCTGCTTGCCCCCTCAGTCTGAGGAGGCATCACAGTGTACGAAGTGGTCGGGAAGGAGGCCGTTTGAGCTCGTGCTAGAACACCCTGGAGACCTGAGATGATTATTCCAAGTCCTGCTGTTGCTGTGATCTTTAGGAATCACATTCAACAAGTTTCCCAGGGTGGGGGGCGGGCATTAAAAGATGTTAACCAAGACTACCAGCCCCAGGCAGAAAATTAAGGTGGCTCGCAAACACCTGGGTTTCCAAGGATGGTGCAGGGGTGTCAGAGAGAGCACAGCATGCACGGAGCCTGGGCGTAGGCAGAGCCACGCAGCACCGCCATGCCGAAGTGTGCTCGTGCAGAGGAATGCCAGTGGAAGACGGTAAGTGGCAAGGAGCAGACAGTGCCACTCAGGATTCAGAGATGCCCCGGCCCGTGTTAACAGTGCTGAAAGCAGATGGGGCCACGATACAGAGGAAGCTGGCACAGAACATGTAAGATTTTGCTTCCAAAGTGCCAGATGCCAGCTCCAGCTTTCCATCTGCCTCTTCTCATCCTTGCCTTTAGCGCTGCACTGTTTACATGGTGCACATCCAAATACACCACGGGCCTCACCGCCTGGCTTGGGGAAAAGGCCAGGGATCTCAGCTCCCAGAAGCTCCAAAATACAAGGTGCCTCCTCCCCGGCACATACCCAGGAAGCCAGAATTCACGGGTGACTGTGTAGGGCCCAGAGCCGTCTCATAAAAATCCAGAATGCCACAGCAAGAGCCACACTTGCTACTGCAGAACATGTCACAGCCTCGGCTGCTCCAAACCCATCTCGCAGCTGTTTTCACCCTGTTCCCTTCTTCCTCCCTCCCACCGTCCTTTAGTGCTACCATGGGACCCCATCTGTGAATTCAACAGAAACCTGGCCTCTGTGGGCAGCCGTATTCCAGAAAGGAGTCAGGGGAGTAGGAGAATACAAGGTATGGACCAGGAGGGGCTCCGGGGGTGCCGAATGTCCTGAGGTCAGACAGCCTTGGGCAGCTTCCTTGGAACTGCCCCTGCCAGGCCTGCACAGAGACCAGGGGTCCCCCCTTTCCCTTCTCTCTCCTCCGCTCGCCCAACTTGAGCCAGGAGCAGGGCAAACAGGGGTGTGGTACCCCCAGAGAGGGCACTGAGGTCGCTGTGGGCACTCTGGCCACCAACCTGCAGGATCATCACAGGTCCAGATGTGGCAAGAGGAGCAGAGAAACATGACGAAGGACGTGGAGGTGGAATGGCAGCTTTGCTCCCTTCTATCAGAGGAGGTCACATCTGGAGGGCTCCTTAAATTCGGGTGGCCGAATACCAGCTCCAATCCTTTCTTCCACGATTCTCTGTTCCTTCTGTCCTAACTCCCATCCCCAGATTCACTCTCTGCTTCCCTTCCTGAGCTTCCTGAGTTCCAGTAGCCTCTCCCTTTCCCTGCCTCTCTCCCAGCCCTGTGAAACACAAGCCCATCCATTCGTCCACTCAGTGTCCACCTGAGTCTGCAGGTGGACTGGGAGCAAGAGCCTGAGCCAGGGCCACAGCAGAATGTCTCTTCCTGCCTTGAGCTGTAAGTCAGTGAATGATGCTCTTAGCGACGAGGGGGCTCAGGACCACACTGCACCAGCGCTCAAGACGAACAGCCTTAACTGAAAGCAGAGGAGAGAGAAGAGGGGCAAGATGACAAGGAGGAGCAGGAGGAAGATTCCTAACCCACTAGCAGAAAACAGATAAATAAAGACTATTAGGGAATAAATAAAAGATACAGAAAGAGACATCAGTCGGGACCTGGAATGATTTTTTTCTCTTGCTGCAGTGATGATCTGATTAGGGTTCAATCCTACCGCATTCCTCACGTCCTAACTCATCTTCGCCGGGTCTCCACTGCCGGGGGAAGATGGATGGCAGTCATGCAGGAGGCGGCCCCGATTAAGTCCCAGGCGCGATGAGCTGGGGATTGTACACGCCTCCCTGCACCTGAGGCCCAGGGCCTCGCCATCCCCTCAAGATGAGGGCAAGGGGTGGGCGCTGCTTTCCCCTTGACTGATTCTGCAGGGAGCAGCCTGCCAGGGACGCCTCTCCCCACCGTGCCTGCTGCCTGCCTGAGCATATGATGCAGGCGGAACCAGGGAGCCACCATGCCCGCTGCGTAGACGATTCCAACCTGCCCCTTCTGTTTGGGTTTCTCTTCCAGTGTGTCTGTCGAGCCTGGCCAAGGCCAGGACGCCAGGGAGGCATATGGGTTGGCACAAGCTGCCAAGGCATCCAAGAGTACCACCTTCATCTCTGAACATATACATCAGTGTTTCTGGTCCGGCTGAGGGAAAGAAACAGATACTGATGATGCACCTGTGATAGTTAGGCACGGTGCTGTCTGATCGTGAGTGTGATCTCGATCTGAACAGCAACACCAGGAGGTAAAAAAAAAATCATCATTCCCATTTTGTAGCTAGGAAAACTAATGCTGGAAGACTAAATAACATACTCTAAGTTACACGGCTGGAAAGTGTTGATGCTTCTGATGGGAGAATGTTGGAGAAATGGAATGACTAGCTATGCTGAAGCACCAGGAATGTGCTGCCACCAGGAATGAGCAGGCAAAGAATTTTTGCTTTTGTATTTGCTCTTCTCCAAAGCCCCATACTCTTAGCCTCTGGCCTGCTTTGGAGTCCTGCTTTTGGAGGCCTTGGCTTTTGAGAGTTCCAGCCCTGGCAGAGTAACCCAGTCCATGAAAAATCCCGGAAAGATTCCTTGGTTCTCACAGACCCCAGGTAAAACCAACCGTCCTTGTCACACTGCTGTCGGTTCTCAGGAGACCTGGAGGAAAGTGACCCAGACCAGCTCGGCTCAGGGCTGGTTTCGGTTTTCTCTGGATCCACTGCAAGGAAGGACACTGAAATGTACTAGCAATTTACTAGGGGGCAGGAGGGTCCCACTCTCCCAAACCTTGCATCAGGCTGGCATCGCCCCTGTTGTTCATTTTCTTTTATTTCTTTTTAAACTACCTGTAGTTACATTTAGGCAAGGTGGCCAAAAGCTTCAGGCCATCTAGAAATAAACACAGTTTATTCTTATTATGATGCAGTTAACACACAATTTAATGAGACACACAACTTGTCTGGGAAATTTGGGGGAGTGGTAGCAGGAGGGCAGAGGTGTGGTGGGCACTCGAAAGCTGAGAGGCTTGGCAGCCTGTGTGGGGGACGCTGACAGGCACTGCCAGGCTGGGGCAGAGAGGGAGGGCGCAGCGCTGGCCGGGGCACAGCAGGGAGCCACCGCCGCCAACACAAAGCTGCGCACATTCTGTTTCCCGGCAGCCCCACTGCAGCCCAGTCAGGACGGCTCATGCTTAGAGGAGAAAAAAAGTCAAGTGTTTATTAAGCACCTACTATTCGTTTATTCAGTCCTCACAACCACCTTAGAAGCTCTCATTTCCGTTTTGACAGGTGGGAAAACTGGGGCTCAGGGAGCTTAACATCGTCGCAGGGTGGGGGAACAGGCTTGGATCTCACGTCTGACAAATCCCAGAACTAGGGTTGCTATAAAGACACCTGTGGTTCTCAAAGTGTGGTTCCCAGAGCAGCATCAGCCTCACCTGGGAACTTATTAATAATCCAAGTTCTTGGGCTCCATCCTCCTCCCCGCACTGGGTCAGAAACTCTGAGGATGGGGCCCAGCAAACTGCATTTTAACAAGCCCTCCAGGTAATGCTAACATGGATAGTTCTTCAACAACATTCAGCTGACAGGTAAGCACAGCCTTTAACAGTGATCCCCAAAGTGTGATCCCCAGCCCAGTATCACTGGCAACTTGTCAGAAATGCAAGTCCTCAGCCCTGCTCCAGACCTACTGAGTCTGAGAGTCAGGGGTGGGGCCTAGCGATAGGCGAAACAAGCCTTCCAGGTGATTCGGATGCTCCAGTTGGACGACCCTCACCACTTTACATCCTGCTGCTCCTTCATGGGGAGAGGGTGGAATAGACAAAGAAAGCACCCAGTGTTTTCCAACGGGCCGTTAACAGACACCCTTGGCCCACCCAAGTACAAAATGATGAGGATTCTATCACTAATTAACAAGCTCTAGGAGTTGAATATTTCAATTAGTTATTGATGCATGAAGGACCAGGGGAGAAGAAGGCAAGAGAGAAAATCTGAAGATGCAAGTCCCAGGAGAGGGTCCAGAGTGCTGCACCCCCCGCCCCCAGGGAAGGGTAAACGGAGAGGCTGGACAGGATGGCAAGAAGCGGGCATTCATGCGAGAAGATGGAAGGAAAAGCAGGTGCCTCCAATGGTTGCTTTGTGTCTTTCTGGTGTTATTTATTCCAAGAGCAACATAGATTAACTAGCAGGAAGATGTGTGGCCTCAGGTAAATTTGTCAAATGGAAATCGATCTGTAGAAGAAACATACCAGAGCAAGGGGGCTTGTCTTTGTCTCTCCCGCATATGAAGATGGCGCCAGCCTCTGATGGGCGCCAACCACGTGCCAAGCACCACGGAGCAAGCTGTGCACACGCCACTGGATTTAGTTCTTACAACGGCCCCACCTTCGCATTTTACAGAAGAGGAAACAGAGGCTCGGAGACCAAATATTTTACTCAAAGTCACACAGCTGGTGAGTATAAGCAGAGTCCTCTCTTGCCCTGCTGCTGGAAAGAGCCAAGTGACCTCTGCTTCCTCTCTGTCCATTGGAACGTCTATGATGAGGGAAGTGTTTGGTGCTATCCCACGTGGTAGCCACTGGCCGCATAGGGTTATTGTGCCCTCTAAATATGGCTAGTGCTACTGAGAAGCTGGTGTTTCAGTTTTATTTAATTTTAAATAGCCACATGTGGCTAATGGCCATTACAGAACTAGTGAGTGAGTCCCCATCTCTGATTTTAGGCTGATCCTTATCCCCTGAGTGACTCAAGGTCTGAGAGAAGCAGAGACAGAATTCTAGCCCAGGCCCTAGTCACGGTAAGAGCAACAAACACCCTTTGGCCCGGGTTGACCCCACCCAGCATCCTCTTGCTGGTAAATGATGCCATCAATGACTATATATGACCTGGTTTTCTTGTGGCTTTGCCAAAGAAAATCTCGCTTTTCCTGGGGCATCCTTGTTCTACTGTCAAACTAGAGAAATTCATCTTGGCACAAAGATTCCCCAGGATTAGAGTTGACCTACTCAGAAAGCAACCCTGGTCCTTAAATAGTGGTATGACTCTTAGGCAAGGTACCGAGTTCTCAGAACCTCCATTTTCCCATCTGTAAAATGGGAATAAAATTATTACCTTCGATGTTTATTGGAATTAAATGAGTGGGTGTAAAAAGTAAAGTATCTCCTACGTCTTCTAACATCCTCACCCCATATTCCACTACATGATTCCTCTCTGACCTGGAGGCTCTCCACCTTTCAGGGGATTGTTCTAAATATTCATGGACTGTAAGGCACCTCACATTTCTGCCTTAAACAATATTCTCCCCAAGCTCCTTCTAGAGTTAGTGTCTGGAACCCACAGCAGATTGTGCAGTCAGGTGCAGCAGCCCTGCCGTGTGCACGGGCTGGGCCTTGCTGTGTGGGGCTTGGCCACACTGGCTCCTTCATGCTTGGCCTGAACCGAGGCCACCTGAGAGCCCTCACCACCATCCACAGAGTCACATAACGTTAGCCCCTGTCCAGCCACAGACTCAGCTAGAATGTCTAAAATCAAATTAATTTTGCCTTCACCAGTATGATTGCCAATAAAAAATGATTATTTAATCAGCGGATGTTTTAATTACCCAAATGTCAAGCACTGTCACCCTCCATCAGCCATTTAACGATCTTAACAGATGCCCTGAAAGGAACCCCAGGAGAATCCGGAACCCCGCTCTGCCCTTCAAGAGGACCCCAACCGAAGCCACTTCACTCTGACCATCCATGTTCCCTTCTGTGAATCCCAGAAGGTGAAAAGTCTCCCTCTCTCTTGAAAAGCATCCACGTACCCTACATTTCCCACAATCTAGCAGCGATTTCTCTTGCGTCAGTCCTGTAAGAGTTACTTGCAAGAGCGGTAGGCATCGGTTTGCAGGCAAAGAAGAAGGAGGACTCTAAGCACTGTTTGGAGGGTCACATGAGAGTCCCCAGCTGCTACTTGCTGACCGTGTGCCAGTGAACATACTCGGTTTTCCTTGGGCCTCAGTTTCTTTAGGTACAGAGTAAGGATGTTCATGCTCATTGTATGTGAGACCACATGTGAAGCATTGAAAGCAGAGACCGGTACACACGCAGCTCTCAGTGCATGGTGGACACCACTTTTGTTGGTAGTGGTGCTATTATCGTGGATTTAGAGAGCATCACAGAGAGGACTAAGTGTGATTTCCTCCACTGAGTTCTCTCCTGACTCCTCATAAATCTTCCTTTATTCCTTTAACGCGCCGAATAGGGCTTCTTTCACTTCCTTCGTTCATGGTTTTGCTGATTCAATTAATATACATTGAATGCCTACCACATGCCAAGAACTGCCTTGATGAACCCATGAGGGAGATAGACAGGGTCCCTGTCTTCGGGAAGCTTGCAGGAGGGAGCTAAACACTTAGCAAATAAGCACATACATGCCCCTTCCCCAAAATACCCCTTAGAGCTGTGCTGACTGCGGTGGAGGCAGAGTGCAGGGTACTATGACAGGAATTGCAGAGGGGACCCAACGTCGTCCAGGAAGCAGGGAATTACAGGTTTTAAAACAATCCTGAGGACGAAACTGCATTTCTGCAAGCAGACTTGAGTTTCTGGAGGGCAGGCAAAGAACCGGTTCCCAGGACCTGGCAGAGTTCCCAGCCAAGACGGAGTATTTACTGAAGGTGGCTGAATTACTGAAGGCATGGGTGGCTGGACGGATATAAATATTGCTGCTGTGCTGCAGTTACTAGGCTTGTCCCTGGCTCCCGGCCCCTTCCTCCTGTACCTGTTCCCTTCGCTGCATTTCGCCTTCACTTTCTCTGTTCTCCGCGTCACCTTGGCCCTGGCCCAATGTTGTATCTCAAGTCACGAACGGCATGCCTTGGAAACGGCTCCTGGAAAGCCATTCTTCCCGCAAACCCTTCCGTAGCCAACATTTTCCACTCTGCCCTCCCAGCCCCACCTCCCCCACCCCCGCCCTCACCCCAGACTTGTCTCCACTCCTTCCAAGGGGAGTTTAAAAATGGAAAGCCACGTGCAAATGAAAACCTTGAGAAACCTGACGCCTTGGAGAGGTAAGCACCTTCTCCCGGAAGGTGGTTTATGCCTGAGTCATGCGTCTGGCTACATCAGACTCCAAGGCCTCAGGCAGGGAACAGCGGCTTTATGTCTCCTAGTGTGCTGAACACAGTAGGGGCCCTCAGCAAATCGTAAATAACGATGGGGATGAGGCAGCAACCGAGAAGACTGAGTAAAACACTCTGTAAAAATCTCCCTTCTGTACTGGGAGCGGCCACGGAGCTGGGACATGGCCCCACTTCCTGCCTGTGCCTTGTGACATCCTAGAATCGGAGCCTTGCTGGACTATCACACTGAGTCACAGAACTTTGCCCAATTAGTAAAAAACAGGTGGGTCTCCTTCCTAGACACACAGAACTTAGACACACTGGCACCGACAAGCATACAGCGCAGCTGACGGGGGACAGTCCAGGGTGGGCTGCCAAGGCAGAACTCACAAGGAATCTCAGATAGTGCCCTAAAGGGCCCCACAGGCCTTCTGGGCTGCAGGGATCCAGCCAGCAGCTCCCACTGGTTCGGGAACAGCAGCAAGGGGAGCAGCCCCCAGCCCAGGGGCCCATGCCCCTGAGAATAGAGAACAAACAGGTTCAGAGTTGGGCAGAAGCTTGGATCGACAAGGTGTCTATATCATGACCTTGAACAGATGGATCCATTAACATCTCCAAGCCTCCTCTGCCTTGTCCCGGGCTCAGGGGCTCTTGTGAGAATTCACACTCTAGTGTAGGTTCTGGGTGTGGCGCTACGGCAACGCAGAAAGTCCTTGCTCTCAGGGAGCTTTGGCCTAGCTAGGAAAGGAAAGCAAATACCTTGTACGGCAGGTCCTAATAGATGCTGCGATGACAATAAAGCAGAATTAGGGGAAGGTGAGGTCGGAGAAGGCCACTGCTGTCACCTGATCTCAGAATAGGGAGCTAAACACAACAGAGGGTGAACCGTGAGGAGGTCTGGGGAAGTGACATTGCAGGTAGAGGGACACAGGGCAAAGGCCCTACAGGAAGATGTCCTTAGTGTATCTAAGGAACAGCAACGGGGCCAGTGTGGCCAGAGAGGACAGCGAGAGGAACGTGGCAGGGGCCTAGGTCAGAACACGGGGGCTTTGGCTTTGGATTGCGTGAGATGGGACACCAGGCAGGTTGGGTGGGGTGGAGAGGGAACCATAGTGTGTTCCCAAAGGACCCCTCCAGCTGCTGGGTAGAGCCGAGAGTACGGGGAGCACAGGTGGATGTGGGGAGCCCAGCCGGTGGATGGGGGGATCCTCACAGTTGTGCAGCCAGAGGGGATGGGGAGGAGCTAGGTGTGCTCGGGGAGGCGCTGAGAAATGGGGGGACCCACGGCAAAAGACACTCCAGGGTTTTGGCCAGAGCTACGCAGAGTAGGTCCTCATGTGCACTAGAGCCTTTCTCCCCTCCCTTCCCCACTCCACCTGCCAGCAGCCATGGCTGCGAAAAGGGAGAGAGACACCAGGATGCCTCCTGTGTTCCGAGCTTAAGAGATAAACAGGAACAGAGAAAACTTGGGAAAATGGTAGCAGAGCCCATGTCCCCAGCAAATCCTGTCTCCGGGGCAGTGGCAGTCACGTGCTCTCAGCTCACAGCTTACAAGGAGAGCAACCTCCAGCATATGGCCAGCTGATACGGGTTGATTAGGGGCAGGAGAATTCTAGTACAAAACCCTGAAAGGACATCATTTTGGTTTTAACTATGGAAGTAATATACACTTAGTGGACATGCCATTTGATCCCCAAATTCCACTTACATGAATTGACAAAAGTCAACATAAAAATTTAAGTAAAAGACATCCATGAACACATTCTCAATAATGAAAAATTGTTAATAATCTAAATTTTAAACGATTAGTCTGCATTAAATCCATAACTCAAAAACGGCAACAGAAAAGCACAAAGAAGAAAATAAAAACCATCTATAATCTCCAGATCTAGAAATAACCATCATTAAATGGCTGGCATATATCTTTCCAGCCTTTTTTTTTTTTTTTCCCTATGGATCCATGTGAATTTTTGGTCATTGATACAAAATTGGGATCATATTGAATACACCGACTTACAATGTGACCTTTTCTATGTCACAAATAATGTAAATATTTTTCATGCCTTTAAATATTGTTCTACAACATATTTTAATGGTTTCATGGTGTTTCATTATTTGAATGAACCATGATTTATATAACAGATTCTATACTGTTGGGCATTTCAATCATTTCCAATTTTCCATCATTACAAATAGCATTTCAATACACAACCTCGTACATGAACTTTTGTGAACATTTCTGATTATTTCCTTAAGGTACCAGAAATGCCAAAACATGGAATTGCTAAGTCAAAGAGAATATTCTTTTTTAAGGTTTTTAAAAAGTGCTGTCAAACAGCCCTCCAGAAAAGTTGTACCAATTTGTTTCCCTATCGCAGGGGAATGACAGCCCCATCTCTCTACATCTAAACCATCATGTATTAATATATTTTCCCAATTTAATGGGGGAAAACAGAATCTTGTAACTGAATTAATTAGTGTTGCTTTGATCACTACATAAGCTGAACGAATTTCCATATGTTTATTAGCCATTTTACTTTTTTTTTTTTTTAATTCTGGGAATTGCCTGTTCCTGCCTTTTGTTTATCTTCTTCATGCTGATTTTTGAGAGCTTATGAGAGCCCAAAGGCAATTTACAAGGAAAAGTTACTCCAAAAGTCACCCTGGGCCTGAGAACCAAACATCACTGATGGGAAGTCCCAGCAGGTTTGGCTAAACCCCCTAATGATCGGGCTCTTCCAACCTCAGGGCCCAAGGACCCCAGCGTGGCGAAGAGGGTCGCTGAGCCCCAGCGCCAAAAAGACAGAGGCTGGCCCCTGGCCTGTTCGCATCAGAGGCGGAGCTCAGCGGGTGGGGAATCACGCTTGGCCTCAATATGGCAGAAACTTGGTGTGGCCGTTGGAAAGGAAGGAAAGTGGCACACACGGGAGCAATAGCAGTGTCAGTCGAACCAGTTAAGTCCAGAAAAACAACTTATCTCTCGAGAATGAAAGTGTCAGCACACTGCAGCTTAAGTCTCCAAGAGTCACCGTGCTCAGTCTCCCCATCCATACACTAAACCGAGAGAGGCTGGGATGAATTAGCCAGGAGGAGAATTCTTAAGCAGAGCTGTGCATAGGTCACTTCTAGCATTGATTGGCAAAGGGCAGCTGCTTGGGTTGGAAAGAAAACTGTTTTCCAAAAGATTGTTGAAATCTCCCTTCTGTATGGGTATGCCTGGCCAGGCGGAGAGGCTCAGGCTTCCATATAAGGACCCTAGAAATGAGACATAAAGCCTCGGGACCTGGATCCAAGGACAGATACCCAGGCCCGGGAGGGGAGAAGGAGGGTGGGGTGGGATGAGTGAGAGCTGTCCCACACCTGCAGAGCAACTGGAGAGTAGCCCACCATGCCCCCTGCTCCCGCCGGGCCTTGGAAGTATGCAAACTACTTCCACGCTTTGTCCAGGCCACATTCCTCAATCCCACTGACCAACTGTGTTTCTCAACCAGAGCCCGGACACGCAAGTCCAACAACACTAATTCCATCTCT
This sequence comes from Indri indri, assembly GCA_004363605.1. Taxonomy (NCBI): domain Eukaryota; kingdom Metazoa; phylum Chordata; class Mammalia; order Primates; family Indriidae; genus Indri; species Indri indri. The sequence goes on from RJWJ010002389.1 coordinate 40,408, forward strand.
TCAAGCAACATTCCAGCCTGTGACATGCACAACCCCTTTCTGGAAGCCTGGTGGGCTGGTTGTGGACACTCCATCCTCTTGCGTGCCTCCAACATGCCAAGTCCCTCGTCCCTCTGCACTGGAAAGGGTGGGGTGGGTGGGGCTGTGTGGGCACTGGCCCCTTCCCTGAGAGCCCCAGCATCCTGCAGACAGGGGCTTCAGTGGTCCCTCTGCACACAGTGGTTGAAGTCCCTGGGGCAGGGCTGGCTCACACACCTGCTTGTTCCTCCATATTGTAACCCCCCAGGGCCTCACCAAGCCCCCACTGACCCTTAGTCTTCATCCTGCCTTTCTAATGTGGCTGAAGCCATTCAATCAGAACCTGCTCAGGTGTCCTCAGCCCCACCATGGCCCTCTGTGTCACCAAAGCCCTGATTTGAGGAGGAGACACTCCTTTTTCTTTCCAAGGGTGACCTGTCCCATGCTCTGCTCCACCTGGGCTCAGCCTTCCCCCCTGCACCAGCATCTCCAAGCCCAGACTCTCGATCACTGTGCTAGAGGGGTCACCTGACCACAGTGACCCCAGACTTTGGGGGAGGGGGAAAGGAAGATGATGATTTTTTCACTTTTCAATGAAGAGATCGCATGTATGCCATCAGGAGCATCGGGAGCCCTGGTCTTCAGTGAGCAGCTCAAGAGATGTTTATATGTGTGTACACCTGCATTACCACCACCCAGGTGAAAATCCAGAACATCTCCAGTGCCCCAGGAAGGTTCTCTCATGCCCTCTCCCAATCATTATCAGACGTAATCCCTATTTGACTTCCATCAACATTGATTAGTTTTGCTGATTTTCGAACTTTATATAAATGGAATCACATTGCGTGTTCTCTGCTGTGTCTGGCTTCTCTCACTCAACATAACTTCCATGAGACACTTATTAACTTTGCTGCTGGTGCTAAGGGCAAGGAATTTAGTGATTCCTATTCAAGAACATGGCTTGTGCTTTCATGCTATGTTCTAAAGATACCGGCAAGTCCCTCTAAGCGGGGAAGGGAAGGGCAAGAGGGTCTGATTGGAGGTGTGGGGGTGTCTGCCCCCTGATTTATCTGAGGAAGCTGTTAATATCTGTCCTACACAGGAGCCTCCACTAAGGATTCCCTTGCCAAAGGGCTCTCGGCAAAACAACAATGCAATTGTAGACGCTGCTCAGGGTTTCCCCAAATATACTGCGTGTCTCAGCTCCCTGGTCAAATACTGAAGAGGAAGCATAAAAACCCCAAGGTCAGCACATTTGGGAATGTCTGGAGGATTCCACATGGCAGAAACTGAGCCTCTCTCGTGTGTCCTTATTCCTATCGTGGGACCAGAAAGCCTTTCCAGCTCCCTCCTCCTGACAGCAAGAATAGAATCCGGGAGATCCAAATCAGAAGTTGCCAACACTCCACTGATCCCCACCATGGTCCTCCCTCTCCTGGCCACCTACAGGTGGCATTTCTAACAGCCATGTCTGAACAATAGATATTTGTTGTGCCCGGAAGGGTTAAGACAGGATGGGCCAAGATAGGATGGTTCGCAATCAGGAAGGAGTAGGCAACAACATCCCACGTGTCAATGTGGTTCATGTCAATTTCCTTTCCCAACAAGTTCAAGGTCATTGCAGGAGTCAGGCGTTGGCTGGTTCCCCATTGGAAGGCATGGGGGAGATGTGCGAGGAACAATTCAATTAAGAGCAGAAGGACTTCGGGCCCAAGGAGTAGAAAGACGGAACGTGAGACCTGCAGTAACCTCCTTGGTGCTGCTCCATCGCTGGGTGGGGAACGGGGGAGCGGACGGGCCGGAGGCCGCCCAGCCACCCCGCAGCCTCTGATTCTGCCCCAGGCCCCAGCAGAGACACACACGTTTTGACAAACACTCTTCCCCTAATTGTGAAACCCCTGTGGATTGCAAGGAAAATTTAATCCATATGTCTCTGGTTCATTTATACTTAACTCATCAACATGTTGTTTTGTAAGAGCTATTTTGTGTCCAAGTACCTTTTTTTTTTTTTTGTAAGGTCTTAAAACCCTGATTTTTTTTCCTCCAAAACAGGAAATCATACTGTGCCAAGGAAAAAGGAACTCGAGCCCTCGGAGGTTCAAACTGGGTTCAAAGCTCCTGCTTCCCAAGAGACCCAACTAACTAGAAGGGTGTCTCTCTGCCCACTCCTTCCCTTGCACCCTGCTGGGAGGCGGAGAGCCTAAGGCAGCCAAATCTGACCAGGAGAAGCCTGGAGAAAGAGGCAGGGCTGGGCTAGTTCAGGGTAAAATTGCTCTGTTCACAGCCAAAACCATGCTCCTCAGAGCCCACAGGGCCCGCGGGCTGCAGGAGGGGGAGAAGGCAGGCCAGGAGCTCCATCCTGCTTCATTAGAAGGAGCATCTTGACTCAAATCAGAATCGGTGCAAGTAGGAATTCTGGAAATGACTTGAGGCCCCTGGTTTGAGCTCAGTCTCGGGCTCTGGCAAGGTCTCTGGAATGTCAGTGAACCTGGAAGGTCGAAGCCAGAGGGATGGGAGAAGAAGCACTGCTGCAGCCTCGCCTCTGCCCTCCCCCACTTCTCTCACCTGTGAGCTTCTCGGCAGCTGCACATACACAAAGATGTCCCTCTGCCCGCTGGCCCATCGGACAAAGTTACCAAGGTGACAGTGAATGAGTGGCCCATTCCCCTAAACCTCAGGAAGGCTTCTCATGCAGGCAACTCTATAAAAAGTGAACATCTGAGAAGGATGCACTGGGAGCCACCATAAGCTCTGGTCAGCCTGAGGACAGCGACATCCTCTCCTTGACAAGGGGAATGCAGGACCGATAGCAGGTGCACGCCCCAACATAGGTGTGCACGGTTTGCACGTGCTGCACAGTTGGGATAACCTATATTTCAGGGACCGACTTGACTGTATCCCTAGAGAGCAATAATAAAAGAGTTTAGCATGAATTCTCATGTTGACCAATTCATAGGATCAAAGGGTAGAAAACAATATAGCCAATGTCAAATAAAGCAGAAACAACTTCAGTACAGCAAAGCAGCTAAGGCTAATAAAACCCTCAATCCACTTCTCTTCTGACAATGAGATGCAGGCTTGAAGTCAAACACCACCCAGTTAAGGGATGGGCTTTCAGAGGCAGGAATACGACCACCTATAGCCAGGGAAACATATTCCCGTGTGATAGACTGGATGACCGTTCAGCAAATAGTCACTCCCCTCCCAGTCCCTGCCCCATGACCCTGGGCTTGGCCTGGTGACTTGCTCTGGGCAACGAGATGCAAGGGAGGTGATGTGAGGGTTCCAGGCAGAGGCTGTAAGAGGCACAGCATGTTTCTGCTGATCCTCTTGCAGTCCTGCCATCGCCACGAGAAGAACATGCTCTGCCCCTTCAGCCGGGACCCTAGAATGAGAAACATGGAGCAGAACGGGACCTGACCTGCAGCCCGGGGCCAAACTCAGCTAAGCCGGGCAGGAATCAGCCAAACCCAGCCAACCCATAGGCCTGGACACAAGAAATGAAAGCTTGTCAGAAGCACCGGGTTTGGGGGGTGGTTTGTTACCCAGAACTATGCAGCAATTGCTGACTAAGATATGTGGTTATAATCTCTGATAACCAGACTACAAAACAGCAGTTGAGTGAGCTTTGTCTTCCACCCAAGACCTGCCCTGGCCAGTCTTGTACCATAAAACTGGTCTCGATGGCAGTCGAATCTCCTCCCCATGTGATTGTTACTTTATTACTTTATTTCACAAACGTCTGTTGAATCACATCTGTGCTGGCCGCTATGGATACAAGATTAATGAGGACACGACTACAGCCTTAAGGAGCTGACAGGACACATGAGAGACACACACACAGAGCATGATAGCACAATGTGACATAGTGACGTACATCGTTATGACAGAAGGAGCACAGGGTATCGAGAGGTGCACCTCACCAAGGCACGGAGCGGAGGACAGCAGTGGGACCGGGCTGATGGAGAGGGCCTTATGGGTGGAATTGGTGTCTGGGGCCTGGATCCTGAGAGATAAGCAGAGTGTCCTCTGCAGAGGGCTCTGCCAATAAACCACATTTTCCAACCTTTGGAGCAGCTGCCCAGCCTCACTGAGGGAGATATCGAGCATGGCTGCTGCCATTATTTATTCAAATGTTCCAAAATTTGTATTAAGCACCTACTATGTGCTAAGCCTGCACTGTCCAATTCAGTAGGCACTAGCTATATACAGCTGTAGGTGGTTGGTCTAAGCTGACATGTGCCGTAATTGTAAAAACACACTGGATTTCAAAGGCCCAGTATGGAAGGGAAAAAGATTCAAAATATCTCAATTTTTAAAATGGATAACATGTTGAAATGGCAATATTTTGGGTATATTGGGCTAAATAAAATACACAATTAGAATTAATTTTGCCTGTTTCTTTTACTCCTAAATTATGGCTACTAGAAAGTACACATGTGGCTATCATTATATTCCGATCCTCACTGTGCTAGGCCCAAATCTTGCTGCATGTTAGAATCCCCTGGGGACCTTTTAAAAATTATAAAGACCAGGCCACACCCCAGACTAATGAAATCAGAATGTCTAGGGACAGGACCCACGCAGCAGTATCACTTGGAACCGTCCAGTTGGTTCCAAAGTGGAGACAAGTTCAGGAACCACTGTCATAGCCAGAGGCAGGGAAGAGGCCCAGCCCTTTTATAGTCTAGCAGGGGGCCGGGAGTGGACAGTATTCAGTCAGCGTGGACGACTGTGAAGAGCAGAAATGAGCTGGGTCCCCAGGGCAGAGGGCTGGCCTCCGGCAGGCCGAGTGGCATCTCCGACAGCTCTACCCACATGTGCGGGGCTCCAGGTAGAAGTGGAAGACACGCTCATCTTCTCCTCACCTGGGGCAGTTGTACAGCTGACTCACACCTCACGTAGATGTGCGCAGCTGTCCATGGGCTGTGGCCACCAGCAGAGTGGTTTTTCAGCAGGCCACGCCTAAGTGAGCGAGAGCACGGCCCCTTCCCGGCTCTGTCTTCCCGGCTCTGTGATTTGACATCAGTTACTTAACCTCTCTGCACCCGAGCAGGCCTGTCTCACAAAGGACTACATCACTGCATTGGGTCAGAGAGGTTTCTAGCCATGGAACACACACACACACACACACACACACACACACACACACCCTTCAAATCATTTTGCTCACACAGCTCATCTGAATATTAACTGAGTGTGATGTGAAGCTAATATAACAATTAACAGCAACACAGCAAGCTCCCCAGAAGCAAAGTGGGTCCCCCAGGGAGTCATGAAAGGCATGTGTGTGGCAGTGAGAACAGGTTCTGCCGAGTAAATAAGGTTCAGAAGCTGAAAAGTGGGAGGAGGGGCCCCCGCAGATCTCCCTCCCAGCACCGCCTTCTGCAAGTGGGCTGCTGGCAAGGCCCGTCTTCCTGGCACTTGCCCGGCGGAGTCCCTCTTGCTAGAGGCACCACCCCAGAAATAACTTTCCGTGATCCCTCGGCCTCAGAAAGCACCGTTGCAGGTGGGGCTGGGGCACGGAAGAGAGAGAGAACAGGAATGTGGCCTGTGAAAAAGTCACGGAAATGCTGAGACTTTCCTCCCAGGACTGATGGGATGGGGTGAGAGGAAGTCGGAGGAAGTGCCACGCACCGACCCAGGGCAGCTTCTCAAAAGGACACACTCGCACCAGCCCCGGAGCCCAGACAGACGCAGGAGGCAGGAGATGGTCACCATCTCAACTGTGGCGATGACTTCACTGACGTATACAATGTCAAAACCTCAAATCATACACTTTAAGTATCTCCAGATGATTGTGCGGAAATCACGCCTCAACACAGCTGTTAAAAATGTATCAGTGCCAAGCCGTGAGACCTTGGATAAGCTGTGAAACTTTCTGGGCCTCAGTTTTCCCAACTGTAAAATGGGTACCTGCCTCAGGGGGGTTGTTGTGAGGAAAGCCAGCAAAACACTGAGCCCCGTGACTGGTGTGGAAATATCAGCTCCTATGTTTAACAGAGTAATGATAGTAATAATATTAATAGTTACTGTTATTATGAGAGTCACGATATGAGGCAGTAACTGAAGAGGCGTCGGAGGTTTCTGCCCATCCTCTTGTGCCCCTGCAATCTGCCATGAGAGAAACGGCTCTTGTCCCCTCAGCCTGGGCCCCAGAGTAGGAAATAAGGAGCGCGGTCGTAGTAATAACATAGTATTGGTGGTAATGGTATGCAGTACTAATAGTAGTAATAGCAATAGCATGTAGTAACAGCAATGTAATATATAATGTTTCTGTATATAATAGCATACAGAAATCAGCATGCATATTAGCGTAATAATGTAACATATGGTAATAAAATTAAAGTAATATGGTGGTAATAATCATGATGATTATTGTTAAAGCTGGAGGAGCATGGAAACTGCCAGGCCAAGAGTGGGCTGCCACGTGAACTGGCAGCCTACGTGAGCTAGTATTTATATTATAATTCCTGGAACCAGTGGGCGTGCTTCCTATCTCGGAAGGTCCTGCAGCAGGGGATGATTAAGAATGTAAGTCTTACGTGGGATTCATTGCTAAATACCCCATTTTCCTGCTGTGTGACCCTGAGTAGGCTGCTTAACCTCTCTGACCTTCAGTTCCTCCACGAATGAAGTGGAGCTAAATCTGTCACTGCCTCTTAGGGTCCCTCTGAGTGCCCAGTGGGAATAGCCACATCCTGTGCTGCACACGGTTCCTAACACAGTTGAGAAAAGAAAGCTGATTCATTTCAACTCTTCTGCCATCATCATCATCATCATTCAATGCCACCAAAGCCCAGGCCACTTGGCCCCTGGCTGTGGGCTGAGTGACACCAAAGCTGTCCTTAGTGTGGCGTGTCTGGAAACCAACATGCCTGTGTTCAAACCCCACCCTCCCACTTCCTTGCTGTGCACCTGAGGCCAGTGGCTGGACCTTCCTGAGCCTCAGCTCTGTTATCTAGAAAGCAATTTAATAACCGAGAGCCTTAAGATGCATATTATTTAACCCAGCCACTCCATTTCTAGAAATCTTGCCCAGGGAAATAATCAGAGATACACATGGAGATTTATGTGCAATGACATCGATCAGCACAATTTGTAAATAGTGAATAACTGGGAATAACTGGAATGTCTAACGGAGGAGATTAATTTCATTATGGTGCATCCAAGTGATGTAATACTGTTCAAACATTAAAAACCATGTTGTCAAAGGCTATTTAAAGACACGGGGGAAATGTTCACGACATATTATTAAGAGGAAAAAGTGGTTTACAAAGCAAGCTGGTCACCATTAGCATCAGAGCACCTTGGATGGATTCCAGAAGGATGCTCCCCTCTGATGCCACCTGACTCCACTTCCAGCCTCGACTTCCTGCCCTTGAGCAGTGTGCCACCTGCACTACTGCACCCAGCAACCCTTCCTGCTTTCACCCTGGCCCCCTGTGGTTTATGTCCCATATGGCAGGCGGAGTGGCCCTGCTAACACACAAGTCTGCTCATGCCCATCCCCCACTTTATACCCTGCACAGGCCCCCAACTCACTTGGCAGAGCTGTCAAGGTCTCTGCCAGGGCCTAGAATCCTGTATATGGTCTGGCCCTATATATGCTCACTATTAATCTCCTACTACCCCTCACACCCTCCCCCCCAGTCCAGCCACACTGTCCTCCTGGCTGTTCTTTGAACATGCTAGGCAGAGTTGGAACTGAGATAAAGAAAGGCCTCAGGGCCTTTGCACTGGCAGTTCCTTCTGCCAGGAACTCTCTTCCCCCAGAAGTCTAGGAGGTACATTCCCTCTCCACTCAGCTGGCCCAGGTTCGAGACGCTTTCCCATGCAGAAGAGCTCCTGCCCCCCCCACCACCCTGTACCCTGCTACCTTTCATCTTCTCCGACTCAGCACCTATCACCTGCCATGGTATATACTCATTGGTCTGTTTATTGGTTGTCTCCCCCAACTCCCTCCCCCCACTAGAATGTAAGTGTCACAAGAGCAGGGACTATTTATTTACTGCTAAGTTCAAATATGTAAACTAATACTTGGTACTTAATGGATGCTCGAGAATGTTGGATGAAGGGAGGGAGGGAGGCAGGGAGGGAGGCACACTCTAAGCCACACAGACAAGCCCAGGGGAGCTGCTGGTTTCTAACTCTAGCCCCATGGCTCCTCCCCATGATCCCTGTGACCCAGAGAAAACCGGGGGTAGGGGAGTGGAGGGGCGACCTCTGTTTGGATGTCCCGGCTCTGAAAGGGGAACCATGCTAACTTGGGAACCTGCTTTACTACCTGTAGTTTGTCTTTTCTGATAAAAGGGGAGGGAGGTTGGACCTCTTGTTAAAAAGGATGCCAAAAAGGGACTTTGGAAAGACCAGCATACATGCTGGGAATTAGGGCAGCTTCATGGTGTCTTAGAGTGGGGGAAGGAATTAGCAGGAATGGCAAATATAAGTCACCTCAAATGTCAACCCTGATCAATTGGAAATAGATAACTAAAGCACTGTGTTGAGAAGTATCCTGTGCCCGAGTTCAAGCCTGACAGTGTCATGATCAATTAGTAATGTCTGCTGTGGACACAAGGGTAAGGGTATCACACATATCAACTAGCGATGTCTGCCATGGGCACAAGGGTGGGAGATGATACACATTTGACCCACATTTGTGGACTGGAAGGAAGAGGTAAGTGTTCCTTGGTCATGGCTCTTAGACTCTTCTTATCTTCATGACTCACCTATCAGACAAGAATGTCCAAGATTATGAGCAATTCCTAGCGTGCTAACTAAAACTCCTCCTCTTTCTGTCCTGCTCAAGAAAACATATCACAATGCAAGTTAGCAAAAGCGCCATGAATCTGCCCTGATCTATTAAAATAAGTAAATCTTCTGCAAAAGTCGGCATTTTAATATTGGTAACAAATTACTCGCACCCCGTCTCACAGTAAGTCATAGATCACACCAAGGCAAATGAGAACCCTGGCTCTCCGTCTCTGTCCTGCCTTACGTAGGTGCAACAGTGCCAAAGCACGGCCTCCTAAGCAGCTCATTTCTACTTCACCTGCAGCCTGGACCCAGCCTCGAGCTCCTTCGCAACAAACAGGCAACCTCCCCCAAGACATCGGAGCTGGCACATCAGAGGAAACACGATGGCCAATGCTGCGCTGCAGTGTCACCCTCTGAGGGCTGGAGCAGGTTGCTGGTCTCTGAGGCCCCTTAACTAGTATCACCACCAAGACTCCCATGTCATGGCCACAAAGGTCGGGGTCTGAAGGTTTCATATCAAACCAGCTTCCTTTGACCATTAGCCCTAAAATACCCAAGCAACTGTCGCACCTTTGGCAGGTCTGAACCCATACACAGGACCAGAGCTCGGTCACATCTCCAGTAGGTGCAGGTTTGCTCTCCCACCCCCGGGGCCCACATGTCACCAGGTGTTGGCCCTGTCAGGGAAACAGGGCAGCCCAGCAAGGCTGACCAGCAGTTTGCCCCCACAGCAAGGTGTTTTCGCTCTTATGGCTGCAGACACAAATTACCACAAACTCAGTGGCTTAAAATAACAGAAATTTATTCTCCCACAGTTCTAGAGGCCAAAAGTCGGAACTCAGCATTGCTGGGCTGAAGTCAAGGTGTTGGCAGGGCCGCACTCCCTCTGGATCCGGAGGAGATCTGTTCTTTGCCTGTCCCCACTTCTTCCTAGCGGCTGGTGGCATTCCTTGGTTTGCGGCTGTATCACTCCAATCCTGAAAGCCGGCACCTCCAAATCTTCCTCCACTCGCTCTCACGTTGCCTTCTCTCCCAAGCATGGCCAAATCGCCCTCTGCCTCTCTCTCAGGACACACGTGACTGCGTTTAGGACCTCCCTGGATGACCCAGGACGCTCTCCCCATCTCAAGGTCCTTAATTTAATCACATCTGCAAAAGCCTTTTCTACTTATAAGGTAACATTTATAGGTTCCAGGGATTAGGGTCTGATTTGGGGGATTTGGGTTTTGAGGATTTCTTCGGGTGGGGGTTGGAGGATTATTCTGCCTGTCACAGAAGGTAAAACCAAGTGTCATTTTTTACCTCAGTGTAAACATAATTTTTTTTTCCCTTGATAAGGAATCTCAAACAGATGGAGAAGCATTTTCTGGCAAGGAGGAACCTCAATTTGGAGCCCAAAGTCAAACATCTATTCTTCCCCTGGAAAATGCCAGCTCTGTCTGCAGGAAGTAGAAGGGGGACAAAAAGGAGGGAAAGAAAGGAGATGCTCTCGTATGACCAGCAGTGCCAACCTTAGGGCAGCGTGGCCGCAAAGCAGGTATGGGACGTGTGCAGAAGCCCTGCTGTGCACCAGGCAGCCTGCAAAGTGCTTTACTTGCCACTTGCTCCTCGTCTCTTCCTTGCAGACGGGTGTCAGTTTCCCAGCTTTGCAGATGAGGAAACCCAGCCTTGTGCAAAGGCAAGAGGCTTGCCCCGACCACACAGCTTATAAAGAGTAGTCAGGATTTAAATAGACAGGCTCTGTCTTCATCTAAAAGTCATGCTCTTTCTGCCACAGTACACCTGTCTCAGGTGATGCACCTGATCAGCGTAATGGCGAATGTGTGATATAATCCCTCAGCCAGCGTCGTAACCACAACAGCACAGGCGTAACCCACTGTGGGCCATCTGGATGGGAAGGCAGGGTCCTGCTCCTAACTCGATGAGGATCCCTGTAATATTCTCTGTGGGCCTCAGGGTTTCAGCTATAATATTTTTAATATTAATATTAGCTCTCGCCTTATCTTGTGTAAGTAGCTACGATGTATTGAATGTTTCCATAGCAAAGGCGATATCCACTTCCCCAGTCCTGCAGGAAACTGAGGCTTGCAGAGGGCGGACAGCCTCAGCAACGTCAGCCATGTATTGGGGCCAGAATCAGATCCAAGCCCTCCCGAATTCCAAATCCCATGACACAGAGAGAGGATGCATTCTCACTCCTCCCCAAGGACACTGTGTGGCTCCTTGGCAGGTCTTTAGAAAAAACCCGTGGAAGGGGCTCTTGGCTGCAGCTGTTGGAAGAAGTGGGCTGCAGAAAGATCTTAAGAACAGGAAGAAGTCTGCCAGCAACAACCACAAAGCAGACCCCTCCCAGCCTCCAGAGAGCGCTGAGAAGGAGGAATGAGATCATACCCATAAAACACTCTGCCTTCCCGGGAGGAAGGATGATGTGTAGCACGTGAGGGTCCAGGGGCTGGGCCATGCATGGTTCGTAAGCCAGGGCCTGGGGACCAGCTGGTGCCCACAGCATCAAATGACAAAGCAAGGCCCCACTGCCCCACAGACGTGAATGGTCCTCCCTAAACACTCGATTTACTCCCAAGGAAAAACTTAGAATAACGTAGAATATAACTCAATGTTTCCTCACGTTGTGAATTATTACTATTGCTTAAATTAAGACTTTCGAACTGCATCATAAAAAAATGAATCTGATTGGCCAAATGCTTATTACAGAATTATTAGTGGAAAGGTAATGACTAAACGAGGGCAGAAGTCTCACAGAGCTTGTTTAGGTAAGCGATGGCTCCCAGCACCCATCACCTGGGAGCTGCAACTGCGTTCAAACTGATGGCACTCAGGCTGACGTTAGCAGCACCTACGACCACAGGCCCTGACTCTGTTTTAGCAACACTAATGTTCAACCACCGCAAGAAGAAACAGTGAAAGCATCTCATATTCTCCAAGGGGGTTGACCGTCCTTATACCAATGGTCACATTCTAGAACTTAATAATCTCAGAATATGCTTCCCTTGGGAAGCCACATAAAGAAATAGCTGCTATTTGGAGGGAATGTCTCAACAAAGGAGGCCTTACCCCACCTCCTCTTACCAGGCACTGGCTGTATCTGGATGAATAAATTGCAAGCATCAAAGGTCAGACCCAACCCTTCCTAGAGCCCTGGGGGTAGGGGGGGAGCTGATTCCCTCCAGCTGTGAGTTGCCCCACTGGACCATCGCTTAGCCACAGGGGTCAAGGGTGTCATGTCACTTTTGGGAAATCTGAGTGGAGTCAGCAGGAGGAAAGCAGGGTTTGTACACCTTTCAGTGCCCTTTCAGACCTGTTTGCTATCCTCCTTAATTAACGGCAGATCAACATCAAATCTTCATATATAAACTTAAAAAATATAATAAATTGTCTAGGGCAAGAAACCCATTGGAATCCAAATAAATGGGTGTTTAATTCTCCCCAGGTTAGGAAGGCTCGGGGAATAAGTTTATGTCTAAGGATTTAGCCGTGGTAATTTTGAGGATGAAGTTAGGAGTAAAAGTGAAGTTTGGATTTGAGAAATCCAATTTCTCACATTTCACTCCAAAGGGACCCACATTTTTAAGTTCAATTCCCCTTTCTTCAAAAGAAAAAAAGAAAAAACTTTTACTTTGAAATGATTACAAACCTACGAGAAGTTACAAAAATAGTACAGAGAGGTCCCATGCACTCATCACCCAGCTTCCTCCAGTGGTAATGTCTTATAGAACTACGATGGGTTATCAAAACCAGGAAATTGATTGGCACAGTTTTACTCGAGTTTCACCAGAAAGCCCAGTCTCCTTCTGCAGTGGTCATTTGTCCGTTTTTAGCTGCCCAGCTCCATTCTCTAACAGCAATTTGATCTCCTATCAGAGAATTCTCTTTCCTCCATTGTGTGTAGTATAAATGGAGGATAATTTTAGTGGTGACTTTCCAAAAGGAAGCCAAAGTGACCTCACCCCCATTCCCTGCCCTAGAACAAACAGGGGGACACAGGGCACCCTAACCATGCTGTTCTACGAGGTGCTAATTATGCTGCTGGTTTACTATGAATACATCATGGAACAAAATCTTGTTCTCTCCCAGTCCCAATGCTGGCCAGCACCCTCCTCCTGGCCTTATTACATTCTGAAAGCCCACCAAATCCCTCCATCAATTACATTTTGCCTGATTAGCCAGAATTGGTTTCTGTTGCTTCTATTTAAGAGTGCAGACTGAATCACCCACGATTACTGTCAACCAAGAATGACCTGGGCTGGGACCAGGCCCCGTCCAAGGAGACCCCACTCTACCATGACACGGACCCAGAGGCAGGTGCTGCTGAGGCCCCAACCACATACCCGGCCCAGCCCAGTTTCCTGGCAACCATGGCAGGGGTGTTCAGCACCCTGACTGCACCACCTCAAGAGCCTGCTCCCTTCTCTGCCTGCGTGTTTTCTCCACCACAGCAGCATGCCTGGCCCCAAGCAGGTACAACCCACAGTGCAGAGTTAACGAGGGACAATCTACAACTAATTGACAGAGGATAAGGGTCAGTAAACAGATGTTCCAGTCCCTCTAACTTCAGTGGGGAGCAGTTTCGAGGCATGTTCCAGCCAGCATCTCAGACGGTCCCCAGCAGGCTTAAGCTCCAGGCACCCATTGCAGGGATGTGCTCATGGTCACACCTTTCCTCAACATTCTCATCTTCCCTTCTCAGCTTCCCACTGGCTCCCGTATGCTTCCTGGAGTCGCCTCCCAAATAAACTAACTGCACATCAAATCCCTGTCTCAGAGTCGACGTTTTGAGAACCAAAACTAAGACTAAAAAATGATTTATCAGCCTGCCGAAAAGAAACGAGAGAGAGTTTGGTAAGGCTTTAAGCTCACTGGTGGGAGGCTGTGCTGTACAATACCGTAGCCACTGGCCACAAGCTGAGATGATCACATTTGGGATATATCAGGTTAAATAAGATATTAAAATTAATTTCATCTGTTTCTTTTTATCATTATTAACATGTCTACTAGAACATTAAACATACACTTGGCTCAAATATATTTCTATTGAATGGCGCTGGTCAAAGGAATGTGCAAGATAATAGTTGGGATGTTACTGGTACTGTCATCGATGCTGTCAGCATGATAAAGTGAATGTACCAGACTATGAAGAGTGCCACCATTATTTATATGTCTATCTGAGTAGCTCCTAGGGTAACAGTAACACACTGATAAGAATTTTTACCCAGTCCAAGAACAGGAGTGGGAAGAGGTACGCTCATATGCTGATAGCGACTTGTTGATCAAAGTCTTCTCTAGAGCATTTTAGCAATATGCTCATCCTGATCCTTAACACAGTAATTCCATCACTAGGAATCTAAGCTATGAGATAATCCTAACTAAACAGAATGACATGTACAAAGATGTTCACCTCCTCCTTATTTATAACAGTGTTTGTAACATAAGCGACCAATAAAAGGAATGATTAAATTTAAAAAGATAAATTACTTGAATTGAAAAGCATGTGATCCCTAAAAACGATGGTTATAATGATTATATAATAACATGGAGACGATTTATGATATACTATGTGACAGCAAAGACACAAAATTGCATCTACAACATAGTAAGTATGTAAAAAGGTCTGGAAGGAAATGTGCCAAGATGTAAACAGTGTTTATTTTTGGGTGCTAGTGCAGGGTGATCTACTGTTTTTCTCTATTTCCCAAGTTGGCTTCATGGGCATTTGCTACTTTGATAATGAAGAAAGCAACAATCTTCTTTAAAACAGGAGCTGCTAAAAGTGTGTACTTGTTTGCAAAGGATGCACCATTTCTACAATGTCCTTCCACTTTGCCAAATTTATGTTATAAAAATCTGTTTTCCTGCGACAAAAAGAATCAAACGTAAATCTAGTTGGAGCTGCTTCTGAAACAATGAGACCACCACGAGAAGCACTGTTTATATGTGGCAAATGGGCTTTGAGCATGAAAGAGCAACTGGGGTTTATAAAGAGCAAATCATGCCCAGCCACAGAAGTGATGTCTTTTCCTAATGGGCAAAAACGAGCGAGTGGCCACGGAGACAGGAGGCAAGATAAGAGAGCGGGATTTCAGAGGAGCTGTTGACGTGGCATCTACCAAAATCTTCCTTGAAAAACTAATCCAAATTGGCTGGACTATGCATGCCGTAAGCTCCCAACATTAACGAGGATCATAATCTTTATTTACGGGGGCTTATCTTTCAAGCCATTCCTGGAGCTTCGGCAAGCCTCGAATGGCTCATTAAGGTGCTTGGATGAGGATAACAGAGACCTGGGAGGGATGCAAATACTCACCAGGGAATGGTAAACAAACAGCAGAACTTAGGATAAAATGCAGTTTCCTTTCTTTTTTTTTTTTTTTTTTTTTTTGAGACAGAGTCTCACTGTGTTGCCCGGGCTAGAGTACCATGGCGTCATCCTAGCTCACAGCAACCTCAAACTGCTGGGCTCAAGCGATCCTCCTGCCTCAGCCTCCCAGGTAGCTGGGACTACAGGCATGTGCCACCATGCCTGGCTAATTTTTTCTATATATTTTTAGTTGTCCGATTAATTTCTTTCTATTTTTAGTAGAGACGAGGTGTCGCTCTTGCTCAGGCTGGTCTCGAACTCCTGAGCTCAAACGATCCGCCTGCCTCGGCCTCCCGGAGAGCTAGGATTACAGGCGTGAGCCACCGCGCCCAGCCTTTCTTGAGCACAGGGCCCCAGTTAGCAGGCAGGCTATGGGCAAGGTTGGAAGGAGGCCTAGAAAACATGTTAACATCTTTATTAACAATCTGGAAGAAGATGTAAACAGGACATTAATTTGCAAGGAATAAATCTGCAGGGGCCAGAAGACTAGAGGAATAATGGAACAGGATAAGGAAGAGCAAAACCGGGAGGAAAGAAGCGTGAGAGAGATGGAATGTGAAAGACAGGTGCTTGTCTTGAACGCAAAATCAAGGGAGCTGCTAAAAAACTCAGGAATCAAAAGAAATAGTATTGTAATATGATATTCTAAAAATATAATAATTAATGCAAAAAATCCATAGATTTTTAAAAGTCTTGATTACTGGAGTTTTTTATGTGTGGCATCCCCTTAAATGTGTTGCCCAAGGCGAACGCCTCACTTGTACCTCACCTTAATCTTGCATAGGTGGTGGGGGTGGTGAATGACAAGGTATAACAGCCAAGGCCACCTGGAGAGCACAGGGCTGACAGGACAGTGGAGGGGGTGGTGTAAACCCTGGTTATTCCAGAACAGGGACTGAAGACCATCCAAAAGGCCAAGAGAGGCTCCAGGGAGGTGACCAGTGACATGTCTTGGGCAGCGTATTAGCTGAAAGATGGCAGCCAACTGGAAGG
Source organism: Indri indri (assembly GCA_004363605.1). Taxonomy (NCBI): domain Eukaryota; kingdom Metazoa; phylum Chordata; class Mammalia; order Primates; family Indriidae; genus Indri; species Indri indri. The sequence goes on from RJWJ010002389.1 coordinate 56,549, forward strand.
AATTCACAGAACCAGGGAAAGCCGTCAAAATGTGAATCATGGCTGATTTGGGGAAAGGAAGGGAAAACATGGTCCAGTTGATGAAAAGAAAAAAGATGGTTTGCAGGGGAACGTGGAATAGAAAAGGCTGCAGTACCCGCTAAAAGCTAACCAAATCTCCAGTCACGAGAGGCTTAGCAAGGGAAAAAGCCTGCAATTGTGTATATTCTGCATAGAAACATGGATTCAAAAACTGGATCCTTAATTTTACTGACTGAATTCATCTCTTGGTTGCCCAAGTATTCCTTGAAGTGCTTAAGGATTTATGAAACAAAGAGGACAGAAATTAAGTCCACAGAAGCGCAAAACGCTACAGTGGCAGGAGCATGGTATCAAGGGTGAAGAGACCAGGCTCTAGCCTGGTTCTGCCCCAGTCAACGCTGTCTTCAGAGAAGCCACTTGATCCCTCTGAGTCCCCAGTTCTGCATTAAAAGGGGGCAAGGACTTAACACCCTTTGTCTGTTATTCTATCACCATGTTGACCTAAGAGTTACTAAGTATTCATATGAACAGTAAATGAACACTGAAACTGGAAATCGGACACTACAGTAGGGTGATTCACACACTAGGGACAACCTACAGTGTGGACTAGCCCTACATGCACCTACTGAAAAGGCTTCAGGATTTGGGAAAGGGGATATGGACTTGGCAAGGATGATTTGGAGCATCTCTGGCCCTTTGACAACCGCACACTTGGGAGCCAACTTCAAGGGCAGAAATGGGCAGACAAAGCTTAAGCTATGGATTGTGTGGACACTTGAATGATTCTTCTAGTGATGAGGGTGAAGAGCTCAACATTGAATCCTAGACACTCACTCCTCTGTTTCCCAAAACTGCATTCCCAGCCCCAGTGCTGGCCACTTTGCAGACATAAGCTCTCCCCAGCATCTACTATGCAGGGGAGACACACAAGGCAAAGCAGCAAAACAGGAATCAAGCTCTGCTCCGAAGAACAATTCAAGGGGCTTTGGTGCTATTGTAAGTATATTATAACCAAAGAGCCAAAAAGGGCTGATCCTACTATTGCCCCTGTTCTCCCCAGGGTTCTCATGTGGAGAGTCACATGCAAAAAACAGCGGGCAGAGGGGAACCCAGCATCACACAGTTAACTGCTGAGCCTGCAGCCAACAACTCCCAGTGGAGAGCTGGGATGGTTTACCCAAAGGTAAACCTCAGATAGCCCAAAACTCCATCTTCTGTGAATTTCAGCAAGCCTCAGCTAATGTACCCACCTGAGAGCAGACAGAAGTGGGTGGAACAGAAAGAGATACCCACCCAGGATATGTCAGAGAAGATGGGCATAAGAAAAAGTACACAACATGGGTACTGACCTTTAAGGCAAAGGAAACCTGCCCCCTAGTAACACATAATGCTGTGAGTGAATGCCTGGGGCTCTGTCCAATCAGATTATTCTTCCAGCCTTGGGGATAGGCTGGACATGGGAAGAGGAAATGGGGTGTCTCCATCCACCAGAACCACCAGGATCTGTCCAGAACCACAGTGACCTCTGACCCTGCTTCAGGCCAGCATCTCCCAGTCCTGTGCAACAGAATTGTTGATGGTGCAGGAAGAAGACACTGACAGAAGCAGCAGGTGGTGACTCTGGACGAAGCCCCAACATCAGAGGCATCCTGGATGATGCTTCTAATTCCTATGAGCTGCTAGATCTGAACTAAGCATCTCTATTTAGTTTTAACAACAACAAAAAAACTTTCTATAAGTTGACCACCTGAAAAAGACAAAAGAAAAAAAAAAGAAACTTGAGGGGCCAGTTAATGAATACAAAAATAAAGTTCATTCAAGGGAATAAGATCTAGTGCTTGGTAGCACAATGAGGTGACTCTAGTTTACAATAATTTACTATTAGTTGAAGGCCTTAAGAGCAAAAACCGAAGTTTCCCAGAGAAGAAATCCTGCCTCAAGATTACAACATCAACTCCTGCCTGAGTTTCCAGCCTGCCAGACTGACCTACAGATTTCAGACGTGCCAGTCCTCCCTATTATATAAGCCAATTCCTTAAAATAAATCACACACACAAATATGTATGTGTGCATACATATGCATATATGAATGGTGACGGATAGACAGATATCCTATCGGTGTGGGGGAGACAGAACAGAATGTGGTTTTTCTGATTCAACAGAGTGGTGGAAAGATGGGGCAGCTTTGATACTGTCCAGAGGTTGAAGAGGCAGAAAGACCTCAGACTGTTCAAAGACAGAAACCTCTTTTCTTCTTGGCATCAAAATCTTGTCTACCCATGGCAGTCATCCTTTCTCAGCAAGACCTCGAGGAGGGAAATCATAGAGGACAGTGACCTTCCAAGGGCACAGTTCTTCAGTGGCCAGGCTACAAGTCTTTCCCAGAAGAAGGTGAGGGACGCAGGCATACGGAAACCCCTCCAACAGAGCCCCCACCTCAACAAGAGGCAATAGGCTCCACCCCTTTTGAGAGCCAAGGTGCACAAGCAGACTCCAGAAACATCCCAGAGTTTCTGCAGCAGCACAGCCGGAATCCATTCCATGGGGCACCAACGGACAATTCTACATTATAGACGTTCCTCTGTATACACTCGGCCACTGACTCAGGTTTGCTGTGCTGCTGGATTTCCCCCAAGTCCAGCATTGTGGCTATAATGGGCCTCCTCCTCCCGCAAACAGCCAGACATCTGGAGGAACCCACTGCTCTGCCTCCAACAGCAGAGCCGACCCTGGGGCCGAGAATACCACTTGACAGAACGCCTTAGCTACAAACAACACTAGATTGCTGGTTTCAATGTGACAAGGTTTGATAAGATGTGAAAGCCACACATCCACATTTACCATTGAAAGATGGTGACTTTTCATTGCATGCAGGTATGTCTAGAGGAACTGTTGCCAGAGATTCCTTCCAGCTCAGGCATGAGTCGGGTATAGTTTTAAAGTAAAAGGTATTTTTCAGCCTTCTTTAGAAATCCATTCTACTGTTCCTAATGAAGATGTGCATTTCCTGAGAACAATCTCTGTTTTCCCTGCCGCAATCTGAGATCATGTCATCATAATGTTTGGCCACTTGTTCCTTGCTGTGTGGGCTTTCTAAACAGCCTTTCACGAGGACGAAGATTACAGCTGCTGGCTTCTCACTTTGTCACTGCACAATGTTTTGACTTTCGGTGAGTTGCCCCTGACAGCCTCATGCTGGTGCCATTTCCCAGCTATCAGCACTGAAGTTCAGTTGCTTCAGTGCCTGTGTGTGTGTGCGTGTGTGTGTGTGTGTCTGCCCACTTCCTGGCTATCTGCCTCCTCCCAGTACTTTCTGCAGCCTGAGCTACTGGCATCACCATGCCGTCTTGTCTCTTCCTACGGCCAACTCTGTGCAACTGAGCTCACGGAAACAATGGCTGCAGGAGCAGTGAGGAGAAGGTGTTCCTAAACATCCCACTGGCATCGGCAGGGAGGTGGGAAGGAGAAAGTAGGGGTGAGTTATCCACTTGGAAGGGCTCAGAGGCCAGAACTAAGGTATTGATTCTCTACTCCCTCATCCTTTTATGTTCAGAAGACAGAGCACCATTCCTTTCTCTGCCCTACAAGCTGGGCTACCACCTCACCTGGTGGAACTCCGCTGGCTCTTGCTCATCTTGGTGACGAGCTCTGAAACTCTCCAGTCCTGGCACTCTCCGTGGATTGATATCTCAGTAGACTTTAGCCAAGAGCAGGCTGTGCAAGGGCTCTGATCACTAAGACTTCATTCGTCTTCCCAGTGACTAGGAAGGATCATCACAAGTAATTTAAACTAAACTACCTTAGAGCAAGAAAGCATGTCCCAGTGAGGAGCTGCTGTCACAGGGCTTCCCCCCCAGCTCATCCTGGACATTGCCAAGTCCAGGTGGCTGCTGAGGCTGTCCAGGGTGCTGGCAGGCATTGGCCCGACTATCTATATTTGACACCTCAGAAGTGTCCGCCCAGAATGAGGGTAACATTCAAGGAGGGGCCACAGACCTAGAACCTGCTCCTTAGAGTCACAGAGGTTTGGGGTTGGAGGCGACCTTAGGGGCAAGGTGGCCCAACTAGCAGGCTCTTTCTAAGGGGAAGGGAGGATCAGAGAGAGCAGGGGGCTGGCCGAGGTCACACAGCCACGCAGTCCCAGAGGCAGGAGGAGACCCGCCCTCCTTCCTGCTGCTCTGATGCTCCTCCTGCCAGTCCCTGACACGCTGCTGCTGCTCTGGGTCTGAATTTAGGAGCAGGGCTACACCTCTTTCTCGAGCTTTACACAGACACTGAATAAAAATAACACCATAAAGTATTTTAAGTTCATCAGAAGAAAGGTACCTCCTGAGTGGAAACACACACACAGCCCAGAAGCACCGCCTTCCTTCCACCTGTGAGATTCCCAAAACCATGCCATCGGTGGCCACTTTCCAACCATGGACCACGTGGGAGCCCCAGTGCGAGTGGTTCCCACGTGTAGTCTCAGGCGATCCTCTCAAAACCCCGCCAAGTGGGCACTAGTCACACTTACAGGTGAGGACAACTGAGGTCCGGAGAGTTTAAGCGACTCACCCAAATCACAAAGAAAGTGTGGAGTCTAGGACTCCACTCCCAGCCCCACCCCGGAGCGTGTGCCCGCACACACTGTTCCGCGGCCTCTCTCGCACTCTGCTGGCGTTTGTCAGTGCGCACCTGCACATATGTTCAAGGATTCTGTTGTTAAGATTACGGATTTTCTTTGGTCCATCCCAGCTTCCCCAACGGTTTCTGCTTATAGCAGAACTGTGTCCCTCAGGCCGGCCGCTGAAATGCCCCACAGCGGGTGACCTATAATTGCTCATGGATGCAGCGGTGGCTACCACTGCCGACAGGACAAGGTTCGCTTGGCTTCTGCTAAGTCTCTCAAACCTGAGGCTTCCTGAACAAAGCCGGCTGAAAACACGCACAGAGGGAGAAGGCCTGGCCCGTGTCTTTCCTACATGCACTTGCATTTTCTAAATGCACACGCTGCCCCTCTGCCATGGGGCCTCGGGGCAGCTGGACTGAATCCTGAATCAACCAGACGAAATGGCATAAAGTACAAGCAATGTGAACAGAAGAAAGCAAGAAAGGAAAATGAGCTTTGCAGAGTAATGGAAAAGCTAGAGATGGGCCCATTGAATGGCATGGAAAGATGTTTACGAAATACCGTTATGTGAAAAAAACAAGTCAAAAAACTGTATGGATTGCTCAAGACCAGCTTCACTTAAATACATGTGTAGAATATGTATGTGACTATAGATACTTAGGTACAGATCTATAGGTATACATGTATGTTTATTTGATTATTGAATATGCATTTTATTCAATGTGTGAAGGGAAAGATACACATACGTGTGTGTGGGTGCATACATACATTCACACACGTGTGTTCATATACATTGCGTAACAGTCGTAATCTCAGAGTAATAGGGTTACCACTAATTTTTCTTTCAGTATTTTCTAGATTTTTCTATAACGAAGTTATATCCCTTTTCCGAAAATAAGTTTATAAAGTAAAAAATAAAAATAAAGGCATGTGCCTTCCTAGAGCTATCATATAACATCGATTCACAGTTTTGAGAGCTTCTGTGTGTCTGGGAGGACCACAAGGCAACGGCAGTGCCCCATCCACACCAGGACTCTGTCTCCAAGCTTCACAGCCTCCCTGCCAAGACAGCAACCAGCTCCGAAAGCCCTCTCTGGCCCAAGCAAGGCCCCTTCCTGGTCTGCCAACGCAATCAGGGGACAGGACCCCAAGGTCTATCCACTTGCAGACAATCGTGTCTAATTGGAAAGGATGGATAAAGCCTGCCAGTGTGAAAAATCCTCTGCAGAGAATGGTGAAATGAAAATAGCACACAATCTCAGACCTGAACTCCCCAGATAAAATGCGGCATCATCACTGAGTCTCAGCTGACACTGGGAGAGGCCAGACTGCAAATGGTCAGGACCCGGGGATCCAAGAATCCGACAAGGTGGCGAAAGACTAGTGGAGGACGCCATGGCAGAAACAAGCGACATCCTGGAGACATGGTGGGCAGGTACGGACAGACCCCAAGAGCTAACCGTCACGGCATCAGGAGACCCTGACAGCACCCCATAGGCAGAGACCCCAGTTGCTGGACACATAGTATCAGTGAGAGGGATTCCAATCTTCAGGTCTGAAAGACACACCATTCCCTTTAGAACTGTGCTCATTAAGGACAGAAAGTATGATTTGCTCCTGTCTGTGTCCCCCAGTGCCTGGCCCTGTGCCGGCACAGAGAGGCCCCTGTGGAACCTGCAAAATGGCAGACAGCCCCAGATACACTCCTCCAAACACACTCTTGCCATCCTGAGAAGCCTCGTGTATAAGTTAGGAAATAGGAGCCATTGTCGCTACCTACCAGAAGTTCAGTCTACCCTGGCTCTTGGACACACAGCATAAAAGCAAGTTCATTCCCCGTCTCCCTCGACCTCTGGCCTCTCAGGATTCATACCTGATGATCCTGAAAAAAATGGCCAATTTATGCAATGGATGCTCCTAAAAATCCCCACTTCCCACGAGCTCCCATTATCCTCACTCCATGCTCCTTCTAATCTACCCCTGCAACTGATGGAATCATAGAATGTTACAAGCAGAGGGGAACTCGGAAGCCCCTTAATCCAAACCCCTCCGATTATAGAGGACAAAAGTAAAGCTCACAGGACATCCAAAGATAAATTAGAGCATAGCCAGGGCTAGAACCAGATTCCTACACCATGCCATGATGCCTCCCAAAACACAAATTGCAGAGGCCAGAAAATGGACTGGGTCTCCCTCGCTGGGAGCAGATCAACAGCATCAGCCTCCCAGGGAGCCTGGCAGAAAGGCAGCATCTCGGGCCCTACCCCAGACCCATCAAATCAGAATCTGCATCTTAGCAAGATCCTTCCCAGTGCTGCACATGCACGGTACAGTTTGAGAATTTCTGAACTAGAATTTCTCTCTCTAATCCACCTGCATAGTCAGGCAGGAAAGAATCCTTTCCTCTCCGTGCCCACCCCTCACTTTCCCCCAACCCAACAGAGTACCTGGAAATTGATGGCAATAAAACACAAAAACAAAAACAAAAAAATGTTCCCATTTCTAGTCAGTGCATGCTTCTCTCCATCCGCAGGGAGTCTTTGCAAGGCACTTAAACTTCTCCGATAAGCAAACAGCACAACCGCGCATGGCAGAACAGGTGGCAGATTGCTGGTGAGGGCCCGGTGAGCCACAAGCGGGCTGGGTCATTAAACACTGCAGGTGCACAGGTGTGGCAGCCAGCCCGCAGGTGGAGGGTGGGGAACGTGGGGCGCTCAGTCATCTCACCACCGAAGCACGGTGTGGGAGGGGCGGAAGAGGGAGAGTGCCCAGCACCAGTCTCTCCGACCTCTCTCTCGGTCCTCCGTCCTTAAGCCAACTCACTGATGCCTGACCTCAAGCAACACCATTCCCCAAGCTCATATAAGAAACAGGGACAGCGACTCTTGCATCACAAGTTCATGGTGAAAATCAAATGAGAACATGTAGGTAAAGTGCCAAGCAGAGTGCCAGAGACATAGTAGGGCCAGTAAATGAGCACTTTCTCCACCATATTTTCAGCCCTCCACCCCCTACCCGTCTCTTAAGTCCCAGGGCTTGAGCTCTGCCGGAAAGAGGCCGGGGAGCCCACGGCGCAGTTCACAGCCTTGGCTGCCCATTGAAATCAGCTGGGCAGCTTTGGAAACTACCCTGAGATTCTGACTTACTGACTGGGGGCATAGCCCAGCCACTGGAATTTTTAAAAGATCTGCAGGAGATTCTAAGGGAGGACCAAGGCTGTGAACCACAGCTATAATGGGACCTGTGGATTATCACAGCTTTTCTGAATGGAGCAAAGATCATAGTTATTTCTCCCCTCACAACATTAATTGAGTGATTACTACATGGCCAGGGACTACGCTAATTGCTTTCTGTACATAACTTCATTTAATCCTCATAAAGTCCTGTACAGTAAGGATTTTCCTTCACATTTGTCAGCAGAGAGCATGGAGGCCCAGAACAGTTAATACGTCACCGTAAGTCCCGCAGCTCTCTAAGCAGTAGAACTGGGGTTCCACGCCAGGCCTCTCTGACTCTAAACTTCAATGAGCCCCAGTAGCATAACTGGGGAAGAAATCTGAGCAGTGTGGCATGGAAAAAGGAGGCATGGGATTGGCCAGATTCTGCACAAAGTGACGGGTAAAGAAAGAGACAGTGAGGGGGGAAAGAGGACCAGATACCCACGGCGAGATCTTAGGGAAAGGTAGGTCAGCCTCGTGTCTTCCCGTCCGCGGTGCAACGCAGGGGTGGGAGGAAGGAAGCAGTGTCTGCAAAGAGCTGTCGCTGGAGGAGAATGTTCTCCTCCAGAATGTTCCTGTCTCTATCTTACAGGCAATCAACAGGCACCAGAAGGAAATGTCCCAGATCACATGTCCCACCTCAGTAGTGACGGTGCTGGGGTGCTGGTGGCTAGGGGAGGAGCTCCAGGTTCCAGCCCTTCAAGTGCAAAGCCCAAGGTGCCCGGGGATACTCGTGCACCCCGTGCCTCAGGCAGGCTGCTGACATGAGTGCTGCCGTGGTGAGCAAACCCAACACTGTCTCCCGGGAGTGGTGAGCTCGAATCAAATACTCCCGCCAATAGCCGTGCAAAGTGCTGCCGCAGGAAGGAGCGTGAGCATGGAGCACTGGTGGTGGGGGTGGAAGCCCATAGCACAGGGAGGCTGAGGACGTGGTGGGGGCCAGACCCTCCTGGGCCGGCACTGCCATGTTGGGGTGTCGGCATTTATCCTAAGAGCAGGTGGAAGCCTGGAGTGTCTGGAGCAGGGAGGGGGACACAACCCAGTTTCCATTTCGAAGTGACGACTCTGTGGCTATGAGTGCAGAGCAGAGAACGCACCCAAGGTCCGGCTGGAAAGCGGAGGCGGGAGCCCCAAGAGCATGGAGGGTGGCAGTGTGCCGAGAGGGAGGGGGCAGCTTCAGGAGATGCTTGGGTCACAGTGACAGGGCTGAGGGTGCACAAGGGCAGGGAGGGACAGGGCGGTGGCGACTGAGCAAGGAGAAGAAGGTGTCAGGAGTGGCTCTCAAGTCTCTGGCTTACGGGACGGTCACTGAGATACAGGGATGGGGCGGGGTCACCATGCGTGGCTTGGAGCACAGTGGCCAAGGCGTCTATGCAGGCCGCTGCTGCACACCTGCACACCTGCCTCAGCCGCCTCTCTGAGCCCGGGCCGACTCTCCCGAGGCAGGCGGCTAGAGTCACGGCCTCAGGTGGAACAGGGCGGTGGGGTTTCTGCAGGCTGTGCCGCGCTGCTCCCCACAGTGCGCTGTCCTTGGACAGGCAGACAGCAGAAAGGGGTGGGGGGTGGATTAGAGGGCCAGGACCAGGGCCACAAAAGGCCCCATGAATCTGCAGCCACCTGTCCACCTGAGGCAGATAAGCAGCTTACTAACTGATAAGCAGAAGGGGTGAGGCTGTCAGCCTGGGGAGTTCACGCTCGTGGGTCTGTGGGCAAGCAGGAGCCCTCAGATGACAGCGGGAAACGAGCATCTGTCAAGGGCTCTCTGCAGGTCCCTGGGATGGGGCCCCTTCAAGGCTCCCGGGAGCCCTGGGTCCCCTTATACTCTGACTTTCAAATGCATAACAGTGACCAAGAGCATGGCTGTGAAGCCAGACAGACCTGCTGACCCCGCACAGAAGCCTAGGGGCATGTGAACCTCAGTTTTCTCATCTGTGAAAATCAGGAGAATACTGACCGCAGAGGATTGCTGTGGGGATTCCTGAGGGGAACAACAATGGTGATTATCATGTCATCAGCTTCTTTCTATTTGTTGAGCAGTTATGTGCTCTGGGTACTGGGTTCATGTTCTGGTTTCCATTGCATGTCCGTTATCTCAGTTAATCCAACGAGCAGCCCAAGCCTTTGAGATGTTACGTAATGAATCAACATCTCAAGGCAAACTGGGCTCTCTGTAAATGTCAGCCATTGGTACTTTTATAAAGGTCATGGCTGAGGGGACTGACATTGCTCACATTGCCACCTGGCAAAGCCACCAAGCTGAACCACCAAGCTGAGAGGCTGAATCCGGCCAAGTGGGGAGAAAGGAAGAGAAGCAAGGCCCAGTCCCCAACAGGCTGCCCGCTGTCTGCCACTGCCACTGTCACCTCCGCCAGCCCTGTCCACAGACAGGAGGAGTGCCAGCCTGGCTCCATGGGCTCTAAGCAGGGTGAATGGTTCACATTAGACATCTGGAAACTTGTGTGGCCATGGGGCAGAGCCACCAGAAATTCCTGTCACAGCCTGGATCTGAAGCCTCTTGGGCACAGTAGTGGGAGACTCAGGACTCAGAGCTGTCTAGCACGGTGGCCGGAGCCATTTCTACGCCACCAGCACTCCCCGGCTTTCAAGAAAGTGAATCAGCCCCCTTGGCCTGAGCGCCGTCCACTCCCCATGGCAGACCTGGCACCGCTCGGGACTCCGATAAGCTGAGGCATCTGTGAGGTTCACAGGGACCCTAGGATTTGTACCACCACCAAGAGCATGGCTGTGGCTATTCCTCCTTAGCTTGGGGACCTGGAGGGACCTCTGGGCGCCTGATGCCCTGGGAACAGATTTTGAAATCATTCTTTCCCAAAGGCCAGAGAGAAACAGGACTGTAGCATGACAACTTCCCTCCCGCGGTCTGCATGCTGGCCAACGACCATCACCAACCAGGTAAGCCTGGGCTAACTATCGCGTGCTTTTTGCCTTGTTGGCACAACACAGATAATAGCTACTGTGCGGCACTGTTCTAAGGTTAGGTTATGTCTGAAAAGTGTCAGGAAGGTATATAATAAGCACTCAATTAACTGTAGCTACTGACACAGTGACCTGCTTCTCCAAATATAAGGAGCTCTTGGCAGCTCCTCCACCTCCTGATTAATTTTTAAGGGTGGCAGGTCAATCTACACTGAACTGAAACTATGGGGCCTGACCCTATGGATCGCAGGCCAAACCTGGCCTGGCATGAATTTTTGTAAATAAAATTTTATTGGAACACAGCCATGCCCATCCATTTACATGTTGTCTATGACTGTTTTCGTGCTACAACAGCAGCATTGAGTGTCTGCAACAGAAACCATATGGCCAGCAGAGCCTAAAATATTTACTATCTGGCCCTTTATGAAAAAGTCTGCCAATTCCTGATCTATACCAAAGTTTCTCGAACTTTAATGCACATCATAACCACCTAGGGTGTTTGTAAGAATACAAATTCCCAGGGCCTACCAGCGGAGGGAACAGATTTAGTAGTTGCAGCCCAGGAATCTGCATGTTAACCAGCCCCGGCCACCCTCCATGATTCTGAAGCGGGGGCCTGAGGACACACTATGAGGGACCCTAGTCTGCAATCCTAGGTGACACCGGAGCCACGGCTTTCCCCAGGAAGGGGCAGATGGGCCCGGATGGGGCAGGGAGTCAGTGGTCTAGGTCCACAGAGGGAGGGGAGCCTGCCATCCCCAGGGGCTCCCCTGCGCTCCTGGGTCTCGCCCCGCTTTGTTTTGTTTTTAAGGTTCAATACGGAACACTCGGGAGACAAAAAAAGACATCACAAAGGAGGAAATAAAAAAGCATCCACAATCCCACCCCCCAGAGATAACGACGGCTGGGATCTGGCACCACAGTCTGACCTATAATTCTACATGATCAAGTGTCTTTCCTAGGTACATGTATGAAAATATCTTCCCCTTGTTTTACAACAACAACAAAAACTGTGATTAGAGAGACTGTATGGAATCTTTTCCCACTTGGAAATATATTGTAAACATTTCACATGTCAATAGATATTGCTAAAATATCATTCTTGGTATACAACTGTAAAAATAGGATACTGCAGATCTCTATGAACTGATGTGAAAGAATCTCAAAGACAGATCATTAGCAGGAATAACACAACACAGAACAATACGAATACAGGCTTGCGTCTGTGTGAAAGCAACAGGGAAACATACATCCTTGTATAAGCATTAACTATCGCTGGGAGGATAGGCAAGAACCTCTAAATAATGGTTATCCTAGAAGCAGGAAATTAGGAAGACATAGAGATTTACTTTTTACTACATTATCTTTTATGCTATCAGGCTGTCTTACCATTTGCATGTGTATTCTTTCAGAAAGATTGAAAATCTACTTCAAAAAATTATCATTAAGGTCTGCATTGCATCACATCATGCAGATAGACCATTATGTACTTAACTAGCCACTTATTATTAGATACCTAAGTAATTCTATAAGTCACCATGGGATATGGGTTAATACACATAAATACACACAGCCGTTTGTGCTTATTAGGTTAAATTCTCAGAAGTGGAGTCACTGGGATATGGGCTTTCATGATTTTAGGCTTTTAATAAAAATTCCAAGCCACCTTCCAAAAAGTCTGCCCCAGTGCACACACTGGGCAACAGCAAACGTGCGTATCCATCCTTCCGAGCTCTTGGAGGGCCCCTAATTTCTGACGGTGCTCCTCTCCAGAAGGCAGCGAGCCCCACACACAGCCCTACCAGGCAGGCACGTCCCCCGCTGCAAAGCGAGCGTGAAGCAGGAGCCAGTGCTGTTGGAGCCCTTGCCTCACATAATGGCTAATAATAGTGCCCAAACCCTGTCTGCTTTTCCTACAGGCCAGGCCAACAACAGGGTGCCCCTCCACACCCCCTCGACTGGTCCAAGGCAAACGTAGTGTACTCAATTTACTTGGAAGGATTCACTTTGAAAGGCAATTTCTGGAACCACCCGGGCTGGGTGCCCTCCTTGGGGCTTCCCGTCAAGGCCTGCTGACAGACAGACAGACAGCCACTGGCATCCTTCCTCCCCCGCCTGGAAACAGGTCCGCACGGCTGCCGCAGCACAGAGGCCCCTCTGAGCTCAACACGCCCGTCAGGTAGAGAGGCTCGGCATTCCCAGGGCTGATAAAGAAACTGCTCTGGGTTTCAGCCAACTATGCAACTCTTACTGCACAGTCCGTTGGAGCGGAGGGCAGGCTTCCAGCGCGCACACGGACTGCCGGAGCAGCAGGGGGAGAGGAATGGGATTCCAGCCACCACCAAAGGCAGTGTCTCGGGCGGCGGCCCGTCAGGCAGCCCACCAACTTAACCCACAGGGCTTCCTCCGCCCACTGTCTAACCTGCTCTCATCCACTCCAGGGCTGCCAGCCCGAGCTTTTCCAGTTTTCCATAGCCCCCAACATTTCCTTCAAGATCAGCTATGGGAGGGAGAGCAAATAAGATATGGAAGTTTCTAGAAGAAGAGAGGAATAGATGGCCTGTCCACTGCCTGCTGCCTCTCTGGGGTTCTGCCTCCAACCCTCTTCAGTGGGGAAGCAGCATTGATGGACCCCACAACTGTCACTGAGGCAGCAGGACTAACAGGTGCCCTTGTGTGGAAGGAGGTGGCAGTTTGGTTTCGAATCAAGGAAGCCACTATAGAACCAAGGAAAGAAGAGAGGTTTGTTTACCCAAAGAGGACAGAACTGAAATGCCTTTGAAGTCGTGGTTAGAGTTTGTAATCTTACAGTCACAAAATCCCAGCCAGTAAGCATTAGAAGCAGGTTCATTTGCTAACGTCTCACAAGAACAAACACAAAGCAGAGAGGTGTCCTAAGTCCCCAGGTCACAGGCCTGAGGTTTTCACCAATGGCTTAGCCCCTTGTCACTCAAAGTTTGGTCCATGCGGCAGCATCCTCTGGAAGCTGGTAAGAAATGCTGACTCTCGGGCCTTCCCCAGACCTGTTCAATCAGAGACTACATTTTAACAAGACCCCCAGAATCCTCCAATATTCATGTGCACATTAAAGTCTGAGACGCATTGTCCATGTTATCACCCATTGTTTCTGTACAGGTGTAGGCTGGTGGTTCCCAAACCCTAGTGAGCACTCAGAACCATCTAGAGAGATCGCTGTTCCCCACTTCGCCTAGGCAATTGCATATTTAACAAGTTCTCAACGTGATCAGACAAGCTGGTCTGCAGAGTGCATAAGTGACCTGGGGACCCAGTGAAATATGCAGATGCATGTTGGATTTAGACCATTGGTCCTCAACCTTAGCTGCACAATGAAATCACCCAAGGAATTAAAAAACAGTGCCCACGCCTGATTCAACTGATCTGGGATATGGCCTAGGTTTGGGGATTTATATAATTTCACCAGGTGTCTGAAATGTGTGGCCAAGATTGAGAACCACCAATTCAGAGTGAACTCATTTAAAACTTGGTTTTGATACTTACCAGCTGCGTGACCTTGAGAAAGTTAACCACTGTGAGCAGCTTCCTAATCTTTCGAATGGAAATAATAGCCATCTATGAAGACTCGGTATTATAAGATATATTAATATTAGACATCTGGAGCACAGCAGTACTCGATAATTTTTTTTTATTTCAGCACATTACGGGGGTACAAATGTTTAGGTTACATATATTGCCTTTGCCCTGCCCGAGTCAGAGCTTCAAGCGTGTCCATCCCCCGGACGGTGTGCACCGCACCCATTAGGTATGTATATACCCATCCCCTCCTCCTCTACTACCTGCCTGACACCCGATAAATGTTACTACTATACATGCACGTAAGTGTTGATCAGTTAATACCAACATGATGGTGAGTGCATGATGGCGCTTGTTTTTCCATTCTTGTGATACTTCACTTAGTAGAATGGGCTCGAGCTCCATCCAGGGTAACACAAGAGGTGCTAGATCACCACTGTTTTTTGCCTCCTATTCTCTTCCCCTACTATGATGAAAAGTGAAAAATCAGCTGATATTTTTGTCTTTACCCCAAATCCCAGCTTCTCTCTTTAGGAAGTGCAGAGATCCCTGTTTCCTTCATCCCTGTTGAGGCCTAGATAAAGGAGCTAGGACCTGAAACCATGCTGGATTTTGTACTCAGGAGGCAGAGCTGGCTTCATGGACCTGTGACCTGGCTCCACACTCGGAAGAGCCCTGCCGTTGGGGTTTAATGGTCTGTTGTGGCTCTCTTGAAATTCTACTGGTTTTTGAACATTTTGCACTGGGCCGCATGAATTAGGAAGCCAGTCCTGTCTGGGACGGAGCCCAAGAATCTCTCTGGCTTGTGATAGCAGAGTTAACACAAGAGAAGAGGACAGAGAAGTGGGCACTGGAGCAACTTGGTTGGCCCCTTTCTAAGCACTCTATGGCAGCGGGGAAGAGAGAAGAGAGTGTTACTAACCCTTCCGAGTGCAAGGCCAGAGACAGAACAGCCTGGGTCTCCTCCTTCTTTCCCCTGGAAGCTCCGGGCCTGGAACAGGTGGCAGACACACCTGGTTGCTGGAACTGCAGCTGGCTGAAGGATGCCATTGCCCCACCTGCAGTACAGCCCTCTCCACTCCCCTGAGCAGCTCGTTCCCCATGATGAACATGGTGGGTGACAAGAAACCAGGGCTGGGATTTGCAGCAGTTGGCTTGACGGCTGTTGCTTCCGGCATGTGTTTTCCCCCCAGTCCAGAAACGTTTTTCCTGAATAACAATTGTTTTGATCTCTCTGCTTTGCTGCCTGTAGTTTCCAGGGCTGCTCTTTGGACATCCTAAAGCCATCTACAGAGTTCACGGGAGAATGGGCTGCATAAACACGGAGCTTGGGCACCGCAGCCATGGGATGGCTTCTCGTTAGCCAAAGTTCATGACCATGCCTCTTTCTGGGCACGTCAAAGCTCCCAAGACCCAGAGGAGAAGATGCATAGAGAGAAAGAATGTGCCATCGGAGCGGTTTCTGCAACTCGACTTTGCAGGGGTGAAAACCATCTTGGGCGAAGAACAACGTGAGAAAGTCAAAGCTGACAGCCCCTCCCCTCTCCTCGCTTCCTCCATCCTGGTACCATGACACAGCAGGCTGCCTGGGGCAGTGAGCAAGTATGTCACTATGGCTTGTGATGGATAATAAAATACTAAAGTTTGTGAATTTTAGTTTGGATTTGCTTTTATTCCTAATATTAAAAATCCAAGTTGCTACCTCATCTTCTGATATATTTTTCTTAGGTGTGAAATTACTGTGAGAGCCAGCACTTTTGGAAAAGGCTGGTCACAACCACAGTAGGGCATAAGGCATGGGACTGTCATCTGTCACATGGGTAGCAGGGAACAAAAGGTTGAGAACTTCTAAAGGGAGGGAGCCAAGGGCTGTTAACCCTGTGGGAGCCAGTTGCAGTAACACGGATCAGTGAGCACTGTGTTCTGCTGCCAGTTAAATGAATCTGAGAGGCCACCACTTTGGCTACAGAGCCAAACATATTGGCCATCCTTGGCCCTGCTGAACAGGACATAGGGGCCTGCCAAGAACAGCCAGCTAGCAGGTAGCCACAGAGGAAAAACATTTGGTATCAGACTCTATTTCCAGGGACTTCCCTCCAAATAGGAGAGTCAGTTTTGGAGAATAGTTGGCTCCCTGGGGCCTCCAGAGTGAGGCATGAGGACAGGAGAACTAGAGCAGTCTGGCCTTCAGACGACTGGTGGTGACCCTGCGGGATTTCCATGATGATTCACTGCACACCTGCGAAGCCCCCGCAAAGGACAGGGCAGCGAAGCCATGCCAGAGAAATACACGTGGCCTTCTCCAAGCTCCGGGCGCCACATTCTAGAATTCAGTCAATCAGGCAGAGCTTTGTCTGCAGCCAAAGCCTCTCCACTGAAGTCCAAAGCAGAGAAAAAGGGAAGGAGAGGGCCCCTGGCGTCCATTAGTGTATGCCCTGCCTGGGCATAAACGTGCCATAGACTTAGCCTATTTAATTTAGACTCGGCCAAATACTAGGAGTGTTTGGGGGCATAGTTGGAGCATCTGTCAAAGTGTCAGAAAAGAGGGGAAGGGCTTGCGAACATTTGTTAGGAGAATACGAGCACCTTAGGATAAGGACACAGGAGAGAAGCCAGAAACCACTCTCAAAATGGTGTTCCAAGAGTCATCATCTTACACCAGGAGTCCCAAGAGTCCCAAGTATAAGATCATTGCAGGGGCCAGTGGTGCCTTCCTCCCACACACACCTCAATTTGGAGAAGGAAATAGAAAAAGAAGTCAAGAAGAAAGAAAATGAGGAAGTAGGAAGAATGGACATATTTCAGGAAGCAGTGAAATCCAATTCCTTTCCCCAGTTTCATTTCTGCCTTGCACTGCTCTTGGCTTCCAATCCCCTATTAAATAGAGGTCAAATAAGCATTTTTCGCAGGGCAAAAGAAGTTGTCTTACTCAGTGACACCACGAGTACCCTCCTCCAGGGTCCAGACCCCTTTTCCATTATCTCCTACTGCCAAACCACCTCCTTACACCAATTCCCCTGCCTGTGCCATGGCTGTAGGCGCAGGGACACTGCCCCAGCTGAGGAAGAAACGCCAGGTTAGAGCGTGCAGCCTCAGGAGCACAAGGTCCCTTCCACCTGCACCTCCCTCCACCTGGAAGGAGCCCTTCCCAGTCCAGTGCTCCAAGGTTAGGAGAGAAGCAGAAATGACTCCTTCCCAAGTCTAATCATTCCCTTAGCCAAGCGGTTAAACCAGAAGGATAACAAGACCATTCAACACGGCAACAGCCCCTGAGATCTTTTGGCAGGAGCCAGTCTGTCCCAATCAAGACTCTGGCATGATTCTACAATCCACTCAGAGGACAGTTACCATCTGTTTATGGAAAAAATGTTAATAACCCCCAATCATAATCAAATAGGCAACCACTTTACTTTAAGTACCTATTAACTAAGGCTAATTTACAGTGGAACCGTCCCGCAAGCTCATCCGCAGGCCGTCAGAGGCACCAACACACATCCAGCCATCAGGCTGAAAGGCACGTGGTGCCTGAGGAGTCACGCGAGGCTTAAGCACCACCGGAAGCCCCAGCAGCAGTTCCTACTCCCCGTCCCTCCCAGCCTTCCACTTCCGCTGTCCTGCCGAGCAGCCTGCGGTAGGGTCGAAGGAGACAGAGGAAGTCTTCTCAGCGTCTCCTCATTCAGCTCACACCTTTCCCCAAGGCCAGCTGTGTCCCAGGTTGGACACCTTTTATCTCATTTAAAAATATTTTAAGAGGATGAACTTGGCATTCCAGGCTCAGGATGTATTGGCACAATATAACTAGTTGTTAAAATAGTAAATCTTTTCTATATTTCTGAACCTCCAATAAATAGCCTCTGCCCTGAGCCCCACCTCCCACCAGCCTGACCACCCCGTGACCTGCCATCGGAGTTAAGGCCTGGCACAGCGGGGACCATCCAGGGCCCTGCTCCAGCAGGGGAGCTGACTGTCTGCCCGGGCCACACTGAATACTTCACAGATCACACCCACTGTCCTAAGGCAGTGCACCGCAGCAGCAGCAAAAATAAACCTCCACTGTATCCTCAGCGCCCTTTTAAAACCTTTGTGATTCCAAAAGATGAGCTCATATCCTAACGCGACCCCGCTCCCCAAGTCAAAATGTTGATCAACGAGATGGCATTTGATAAAAATAAAGAGGAGTCTGAGACGAAGCATGCCCAGTTCGTTTCCATAAGAGCCGGTTAGTACATTCATCTCCTATAAAGAGGTATCCAGTGGGATTTCCACACATACCAATGGGGAGCGATCTCCAACACACAACAAGTAAATAAAGCAAGATGCATGCTACTCGGAGGATAAACATGTATAAATCAAAGCACACACAACGTAGTGCATTTTGTAAATACACACATATACATGCATGTGTGCATGTCTACACAGGAATATATATGGACATATGGTGTATGTACATATACATGTAGGTAGAAGTGTAAAAATGAACTGGTTCCCAGCTGTGACCACTCATTTGCCATGTGGAAGAGGCAGTTGCTAATTTGGCAGCCTGGGAGATACATGAGTTTGCCTGGGAGGAAGCCATGAGGGGAGAGATAGCAGAGACACAGAGGGGCAGAGATACAGGGAGAAAGACTAACACCAGTGTACTGGAGGATGCACTCTAAACCCAGGCTGCCGGCTGCTGGTGGAGACAGAAGCGGGAATGGGCCCAGGGGTGATGGTTACAGTGGTTCTATAATAGGTTTATCAGTCATATTTTGTCTCTTCCAAGAAGAAAGCATTAGATACAAATATAAAACCAAACAGTAACAGTTGCATATTCTGGGTGGAAGAAACACAGGTGTTTGTTATATTAATCCTTGCATGTTTCTCAGAAGAAGTAAAGTTCTCCTTCATAGGCCTTGCTCATCTACACACGGTGTTTCCAGGCCCTCAGATGGGGGCGGCGGGAATTGTTTATGGATTTCCCATCATCCCCACCCTGCCTCCCACTGCCCAGACATCTCAGATTTCCAAATTAGCCCTACATAACCCATTGCTGATATACAAGCTGTGCTTTTTTTTACGATTAAAGTTAGAGCCGTTCATTTCTAAGTTCAACAAGCATTTGTCAAATGCTGTGTGAAGTTTCAGGCACACTGGGCTGAGCGATCCATGGTTTCTGCTATCCGTTGCTCCTGGTCTAGCAGGACACAGAGATGGTGTGTGAGCAGAGACACAACAGAGTGCTGGGATTAGTGTATGACAGAGAAGTTTTTACTATATATTGCGTGGGACAAAGGAGGGCATGATTGAGTCTTAGGAGGGCAGCCCTTGTTGGAAGGGCAAAAAAAGGAGCCCATAGAGGTTTATACACAAAGAAAAGAAGTAGGAAGTGGCTCCCATGGAGCCTTCTTTATATGCCAACTACACACCCATCTCGACACTCGCAGCAGCCCAGTGAGGCGGGTAGTCGCATTCCCGTTTTGAAGTTGAGGAAGCAGAGACCCCGAGAAGGTAAGTCACTTTGCTGAAGCCAAAGAGCAATTAAGTGGCATCATAATTCTCACCCAGATTCAAAAATTCAAAACAGAGAGCAGGGAAGACGTGAAGAGATGAGGGTCTGTGTAAGTCAGGGTTGGAGGACTTCTGGTACCCGTGCAGTCACCCGTTTTCCTGGCCGAGATGCTCACTGGCAGTAAAAGATCAAGGGTATATGCAGCTTGAGGCATTTGCTCTGTTATCCTAAAATGAGACCTAAACACAGTTGGGCTTAATAAAGACCAGAGAGATGCAGGCTTAATTCTCAATTACGTGAGTCTTAGACACACCATCTCATCTTGCCTCTTAAGTCCAGCATAACTTCTCTAAGGTGCCGGACTTTGGAATAAAGGACGTTTCACTTCCACCTACATGGACCTGTTCTCCTGGCCCAACTGGGGCCGCACAAAGTAGCTCAGCCTGGGAGCGGGGGGCAGGGAGAGGCTCCAAGGACAGCTGAGGGGAGGCGCTGCCCTGGGTGCTGCCTAATCCATCCGACACGGGGACATGCTGTTCCAGAAACCGGATGAAAATTAATAGGAAAAATCTGCTCTCACAGTACTGCCAAACTTGTCACAGGGTCTCAGCTGGTGGTGCGCCTCCTCGGGAAAAGAACAATAATGCCCCATTCTTCCCTTTGGTCAAGGCCCTGAGTTTTCTCAAGTGGAAGGAGGAAGAACTAGGAGGGTTCCTATGGTAGGAAAACTTTGCACAAGCAATAGTGCCAGTCCTCAAAGCCAGGAGCCCAAGGCTTACCCTGAGATTGAAGGCTGCGAGCTCATTCGGTGGTCAGCCCATCTTCTAGACCTATGAAGCCCTGTTTGACATGTGGTGAGTGTTGATAGATAAAACATCTCCCATCAAGTGCCTCAGAGTGGTCTGATTTTGTTTAAGTCACCTGGCCTCAGGCCAAACTTCTATCCCCTCTTTATAATTTGCCTATGCATATATTTCTCTTGGTCAAAACAGTTCAAATGATTCGAGAAAACCTGGCTTGCCTTACTGTGCCTTGTTCAGGTTCATCAAGAGCAGAGAGTGCAGAGGCAGGAGGCTTTGGGGAGCTTGGCAGTCTGGCCCCGGGTTTGCTGCCCTTCTAATCCTCTCTGGGTATCTGCCCATTTATCAGTGTTCTAAATGTTTAAGGGAGTCATAGAGTCTTTTCGGAATATAATAAAAGGTGTGAACTAGTTCTGTTCCCTGTATGCTCAACCCCCTGCCATGTACAGACACTCAAATGGTTTCATATAGGTTCAGGGGATCACTGTCCTTGTGCATGTCATTCATGCACTCTTCAGTCCCTGGGCACCAAAGCCAGGACCCCCGACGCTCATGCAACATAGCCATAGAAATTCATCTTTCTAGATTCCACAGTCTCGCCAGAAAACACCAACCTGAATCCCAGTTCAGCAACCTGATGGCTTGTCAAACCTCTCATGGTCCCTCTGTGTTCACCCCCACCCAACATTGGCCATATGTGGAAACCCCAGCTGGGAGTATATCTTGAAATTCAAGTTTCTGTTTGGGAACTGGTACCCAGCCTTACTTGAGCCATTTGGTCACATCCATCTCTGGGACCAGGCAGGTGGATGCTAATTCACCATGTTAACCCCTTTCACACCAGTCCCCTTACCCAAGCCTTGGCAGGGAGCCACGTCCCACCACCCCACCCGCCACGATGGGTGGAATACTCTGTGTCATGGAAGCTGGCCAGCAGATTTAGAAATCATGTTGCTCTTGGCACCAGTTCTGGGACTTTGTGCAGAGTTACGTGCCGAGATGCCACTGCATGGGCAGTTTTTCAATATCGGAGTCTACCGCCCTCCATCTCACTGTGCTAGTGGCTTCCCAACACAGCTCCAAAGACGGGCGCGGACAAGAGAAAAACCACGTCCTAAAACCAGGAGTCCTTTTACCCACCAATAATGAAAAGAAGCCTAAGTCCCTCTTCATCTCCCCTCAAATCCAACTTCCTTCCCAAATTACCCTAATTGCTCAAGTCCATCTAAGCAATGGTTATCAGCAAAGCAAAACCATGTGGTCCCGAGTTTGGTTCCCACAGATCCAAACACTGCCTTTGATCCATAATTGCCAGGACCAAGGTTGCAGACAGGAGTCTCCACCAGGACCACTTAGACCCCACAATCAGAGGCCATCTCAGACAGCAAAGGGAGATGAAGACAGCATCTTTTGATCAAAAGTAGCCACGTTTTCCCCCATGACACCCTAGAAAATGAAAATGCCACCTTACCTTTCATTCCAAATTTGGACCGGCGACCATACTTGTTGATCATGATGAACAGAACCACCAGCAGGACACAGGCGAAAGCAGCGAGCCCAACTGCAATGGACACCTGTCAGGAGCCAAAGCCAGACGGTCAGGACCAGTGCCCGAAAACCCAAGTGCCTTAAAAGCAACGCACGTGCCCAGATGAGAACAGTCCTACTGCGGTGGCAACTGTAGCCCTCTCAGAACTGTGCTACTGAGCAAGGCCTCTAGAAGAAGTAATTTGTGAGACCCCCAGAACATTATAAAATACATAAATTTCCCAACTTGATTAGAGGGAGTTCCATCAGTTCCATGATTCAGTGGTCTGAGCCCTTCTCACCTGGGGTCATCCTGAGTCAAGAGATGCAAAAGCAAGGCTAGAGAGGCTTCTCTTATTGTTTCAATCAGCAAGCAAATTCTGCCTCTTCACATTGGAATTCTTCACATAATATCCCCATCCAGGAAGGAAGGACAGTCCTATCCTGGACTCTAAAAAGACTCCTTTCCTCTCCTCCCCAGAGAAATCTCAGACTGAGAGAGTAGGGGTTGGGCTCCTGAAAACCCACCGGAGGAGATGCCCTGAGCAACGTGGGCTTCTTTGGGAGGCTGATGCAGTTAGCAGCCTCCGCGAGCAGGCCCAGCTGGGCTCCTAACAGGCTGGGGATTCTCCAGCTGTTCTCTCCCGAACCCCAGGGCTTGCAGCAGATCCTCAAAGACTTTCTCAAACAATGAACTAGTCCCATCAAACAAGGAAGGTTTAAACACCTGAATGGAGTTCATTCATCACTGCTTTTTCTCTGCCATATAGACGGAGGTTCCAAGAAAGATAACATTGGGAAAAGTCAGCAACACAAATGAAGTCTGAAACCTACTACACCAGTCAACATGGCCCTCTTGACCGAGAAGTCACTCACCCCGAAAGTGTCTTCCTCTGGCTTGTGGGTCACAGTGATAGGAGGTGTGGGGCTCACTTCATCAACTGAAAACCAAACACGAGAGGAAGAGGGCAGTTAGCTCACTAGCCAGGGAGGCTCAGCCACAGTCCCCGCCCAACTCCCAAGCCCCCGAAGACTTCCTGCTGGAGAACATCCTCAGGAAGCCGAGCTCTTACAGCCTGCCCTCCATGGGCTGTGCAAGAGTCCCCAGAGGCGGGTCCCTGTCTGGCCACCTGACTGGTGCTACAGTCAGGACAGGCTCCCTAAGGGATCAAAAACGTCCACTCCCATCCCCATCCCCACCCCAGAGAACATAACATAACCTGGGCAACATGAGCCATGAGCTGTGGCGTGGAAAGGAGGAAAATGGTTTGGGATCCTGGCCAGGGTCTGGATTAGGCAAATTTTACTGGTGATGGCAGCTGTTGCTGACACTCTGCGACTCCTTGCCATAGGCATTCCTTCTCCTCTCCCATGCCCCTTCTCTTCTCCTCTCTACTCCTCAGTGAGATCCAGGAAGCCTGTGGCCCCATAAACAACCCACTATCCATCCCCCTCACACTGATTTCAGAACACAGTGGCAGCTCAAGTTAAAATACAGAACCACCTGACCAGGGAACACCACCTTCATACCGCAGGGCCGGGAGAGAGAGCCAAGTATCTATTTGTCCCCCATCTAGAATCGCCAATTCAGAACTCTCTGAAGGTACATTCTGAGAGATCACAAGTCCTCTAAGACCAAGGACACCTAAAAGAATCACAGGCAATTTTACGTCAGTGCCAACAGCCAGGGGAGTTCCTAAGCAGCCTTGTCTACACCCCTGGGCCAGACAGTGGGCAGAAATGGCAGCAACCGCTGCTGCTATTCCCACCTCTGTGGGGAGGAAAAGGAAAAGGAATAAATGCAGGTTTTCCCACAGTCCACAAACAAAATCCCAAATCCTTTTAGGACTGCCTGGCCCTAACACCAAATCACTTATACGCTGAGCCTCAATAATTCCATTTGAGGACACATGAGGCTATCGGGAGATCTTGTAGGTCACAGCTCTACACGACATGGGTTCTGGCCAAATTCTCAAGATCTTGAAGCAGGTGAAAAACACTAGCAGGTTTATGGGCTCCATATTCTCTGCAAGAACAACTGAGATGATCAACAGAGTTCTATAGGGCTGGGCTCGGTGGTGCACGCCTGTAGTCCTAGCACTCTGGGAGGCCGAGGCGGGAGGATCCCTTCAGCTCAGAAGTTCAAGATGAGCCTGAGCAAGACCTTGTCTCTATTTAAATTAAAATTTTTTAAAAAAGGAAGAATTCCAGCAAGGCACATGAAACCCCACATCCATCCTGACACAGGACCCTTTTATCTAGGCAGGGACCCACAAAGTGGTCAGATCTTGGAAAACTCCCTAGGGGAAACTGAGGCATAGAGTGATTACCCAAGAAGCATTTCTACTCTCCAATTCCTTTTCCCAGTTCACTCAGAACCCTCAGCTGCCATGGGCTGTGGATGATGTAGAATAGGAGAGAGGGCTATTTGGATTCAGTAGTTATCAAAAGTAGCAGAATGAGTCAGTTTTAAAGCAAAAGGCAAAGCAGACTTACCCAAGATAAAGGTATCCGTGCTCTCTGTTAGAAAAAAAAAAAAAAAGGACAAAGAGATAATATAAATGTAATAAAAACTAGAACAGACACACTGTATGATCCTAATAGCTATGATCCCTCCCATCCACCATGACCCCTTGTTCCCATAGCAACTGACAAACTAAAATCCTTGGCATATGACCCCTCTCTCCACGCTGCCTCTGCAGGAGCTGGTCCTCCAAACGGAGAAAGAGTAAGAGATAAAGATCCAGGTTTCAGGGGAGGTGGCCCATGGAACTAAAAACCAAACTAGTTTCTCTATGAGATGGGGAATTAAACCCAGACCCACTGTCTCCTCCACAGCCCCGCTCCTTCAGGACGCAGAGTGCTAGGGGTGGTGCGGCAGGGTGGGCTCCCCTGGTCCTTTCTTGAAAATGCCAGCTATGATCTCAAGATGAAACTCCTCGACTCTCTCTATGGAGGCAATTCTAGTAGGTCATTGAGAAGTTCTTGGGAGTCCCTCTAGAATGTGCCCATCCCCCAGATGGAAATGTGTTATTTGATCTTTGGCCTCTAGCAATAGTTCACCTCATAATGAAAGCTAATCCTTATTGGACATCGATTGTGACCCAGGGGCTGTGTTAAATGCTTCAAGTAACAAATCACTCGATCCTTACAGCCATCCTAGGTAGTGGGTAGCATTATCCACATCTTAACAGGTAAGGAAACAGGCTGATGCAGACTTAACTAATTGGATGCCACTCATCTAAGAAGGGATTAGAGCTGGATTCAAATCCAAGTCTGGGCTCTTGGCCACCCTGCCAGAGATGCTCCAACTTCAGCACCCAACAGAAACATCTGGAAGGTGGTCACTGTCCTCCTCCAATAAAAGGAACAAAGATTCCTCGGAGAAATGAATGATTTCAGGGCTGGAGCAGAGAAAGTACAAGATGTCCCTGGAGCAGCTTGTGGTACCAGAAAATAAGAAAGTGCTCTAAGGTGAATGGGAGCCTGGACAGAGGATATGGGAGCCAAGGTCAAGGGGGCTCCCAATGGCCAAATGTGGGACCATTTAAGCGACAAAATAATGATGGTCATGGATTGTCATGAACGGAACTGTGCCCCCAAAAATCCATATATTGAAGCTGTAATCCCCAGTATCTCAGAACAGGACTGTATTTTGGGAAAGGGTTTTTAAAGAGGTACTTAAGTTAAAAAGGTCATTAGGTGGGCCCTGATCAAAGATGACTAGCGTCCTTGTAAGAGGAGGAAATTTGAACATAGACACGCAGAGGAAAGACCGCATGAATA
>RJWJ010002389.1:82592-102609 GCA_004363605.1 Indri indri
GGGAGGCTGAGACAGTAGGATTGCTCGAGCCCAGGAGTTTGAGGTTGCTGTGAGCTAGGCTGATGCCACGGCACTCGCCCCAGGCAAGAGAGTGAGACTCTGTCTCAAAAAAAAAAAAAAAAAAAAAAAAAATTCTTAGCTATAGAACAAAATAAATATCCATGAGTCTATACCAATACAAATAAAGAATTGCATAAATAAAAGGGGAAGAAGGGAAAGCTCTTCCTTATAGTAGAATTCCAATTAATAAATGTAGAAGGAACGTTGAAATAGAATGATCACCATTTGGCAAATACTACAGTAATAATTGTTTCAGGCAAGAATCATCAATGACTGTTAAAATTAGAGTGTGAAAGAGGGATGAGAAACAAGCTATTTATGAAGTTTTAAAATAGTATACTTATTACTTCCAGAGGGGAAAATAGTCAGTATGTAGCAGGGGAACCTTGACCAAGTGATAAAGTTAACGTGCTCGGTGCTAACCACATCAATACCATGCACCCCCAATATGACATACTGAAAGGACAGAGCCTCACTTCCGTGGTGTTCTTGCCAAAAATGAATAATTAGGAAAACAAATCAGGCAAATTCAAACCAAGAGACAGTCTACAAAATAACTAGTGAGTATTCTTCAAAAGCGCTGTGATCATGAAAGACAAAGACGGAGGAACTGTCCCAGATTTAAAGAGACTAAGGTGACAGTAACTCAGTGTGACGTGTAACTCTGGACTGGACCCTAGACAAAGAAGGGGCATCAGTGTAACAGCCGATCAAATCTCAGTCAAGTCTGTAGATTAGAGAACAGTGTGGGACCCACGTTAACATCTTGGTTTTGATCACTGGATTGTGCTTAGGTAAGATGTTCACGTCTGGGGAAACCGAGCCAAGGGTAGAAGGAAGTTCTTTGTACCATTTTGTAACTTTGTAACTTTTTTTTTTTTGTAAATTCCAAACTCTTTCAATACGAAAAGTTAAAAATCTTTAAAAATTACAAAGAAACACAGATGACTGGTCCTCACTCTGGAGTTTCTGATTCAGCAGATCTAGGGTGGGCCCTGAGATTTTGCATCCCTCACAAGTTTCCAGGTGATGCTGATGCTATTGGTCAACCACTGGAGCACACTACACCTCCTCCTGCCCCAGGCCCACCCCACCCTGAGGAGGAAGGAGAACTCATTCATTCATTCACTCATTCATTCACTCATTCATTCACTGCAGGCCCTCACGGTCATAGCTCTGATACCAGCAAACATTCCCTAACTCGCTGTGGGGAATGCGATGGTTTCTGTAAAGCAGCCCCTCAGAGAAAGGCTGATTTACGGGGCACACTGTTTGGCCACCTGCTTGTTGCCTGTCACATTGTTGTGGGGACAGCGATAGTGCTATCTCCAATTCCTAAGCATGCCCTTCATGCAGGCACCCTCTTCTCAACTGCGGGTGACCAAACGCCTGCTCTGGGGGAGAAGGGAGGAGATGGGAACTCTAGCCTTGGCTTCAGAGCCCAGGAAAAGAGAGGTGCCAGATCGATTTGCAGTTCATATTGATCTGCATGTTTCTCATAGGCTCTCAGATTTATCAGAGAATATTCTTATGTTAGCCAAATGTTTTGGCTGAGTCTTGAACCCTGTAATCTCCAAATCAGCCTATGGATGTTTAACGCCTTGCTGGAGCCTGGAAGCATTTATATACCCAGGAAGCACATGAGCTTTGAAAGAAGAAGGCGTCCTGATTCCTGTCTAACCTGCTGGAGGGCTTCGAACCTCCACACTGGAAGAGTATGGTACCCAGGGAGGGTCTTCACCTCTGACCCCTCCAGCAGGCCGGGAGAGGACTGGTCCGGCAGGTCAAGGCCCATCTGAACAGGAACAGAGGCTGTGCCGTGAATGGAATGCACAAGTCTCCTACAGTCCCAGACTGCAACTCTTCAAGAGCGGCCCCTTATGTGGATGAATCTTCACCACAAGCTTTGAGGTAGAAGCAGGAAGGTTGCACATTTACCTGAGGTCACGGAGCTGACAAGTGACTCTGTGATCATTTGCACCCTGGCAATGTGGTTCCATAACCACTACCCTAGGCTACCTTAAGAGTATCTGCTAGGACTTTCTGGCTCGGCCAGAGAATGACTACTGGTTCTAGAACTCTTGAATTCCTCTTATCTCTGCACCCCAGCAATCCTAACAATGTGAAACAGCTAGTGAGCCTTTTCTCTGTCCAGACACACTGCTGGGCCTTCATTTAATCCTTATGGTAACTTAGGCAGCAGATATTGTTATCATTCCCATCTCACAGATGTAGAAACAGAGGCACGGAGCAGTGACTGTCCCCCACCTGGTCTGAGCATGGTCTAAGCCCCACACTAGGAGCCCAGGCCACTGTGTGGGAGGGCCACAGATGGGATTTGCACCTAGGTCTGTCTGATTTCAGAGCGCTTGCTCTTAACCTCGGTGCTCCACTGCCTGGCAGCGAGAGAAAGGTCACACGATCAGTAGGATGTCTCCACACCCACACGTCAGCTGGGACAGGGTTTGGTTCAGAGGGTATGATGTACCCCTGACTGCTCCCCCAGATAACTGACTCTCCTGAATGTTTAGACATCTTGTCACTTGACATGACTGGCCCATCTTTTCCCTGGCACTGCCTTTTCATCATCCATTGATTTCTGTAACACAGAGGCTCACAAAACAAGCAAACCTTCACACGGGTGGCCCCGTGGGGTGACTCTGTCCTCCCTCCCTCCTCCTCGGGCCAGAGTCCCACCAAGTGCTGTGGTAGCAGATTGCAAAGAGGGAGTGTCAGAGTCACCTGGGGGCTTGTTAAAACATAGCAGCCGGACCCCGCCCCAGAGTTTCTGATTCGGTAGATCTGAGCGGGGCTTGCGAATTTGAGAGTTAACACATCCCCAGGCGATGCTAATGCTGCCGGTCCAGGGACCACACTTTCGAGAACCACCTAAGAGGCACTGAAAACTGATCCTGGTGGCGAGGATATGCTGAGACTATTCGAAGGGGCTGCCGCACCTTGTGGGGGCAGAGAAGGTATCTGCAGAGAACTGCTTCCTCCCGAGAGGAGGAAGTCAAAGAAGATGCTGTGTCCACCACATCGTCTGCCTGCTGCTGCCCTGCAGCTCTCGGGACACCCTCTGGGTCAATAAGCCCAGAATGCTCCATCCTCCCTCCACAGCATTCTAGGGCTCCCACTCTCTCTGGGCCCCATGGGGTTTCCCTTTGGAAACAGCAGCATTGCTTCAGGTGCTTCACTCCTCACCCATTGAGGAGTGTAGATGCTCCTTAAAAACAGAATTCATTCTCTAATCAGTGGGTGACACAGATGGGACAAAGGGCCACTCCAGCCCCTTATGTTAACAAGGCCTGACTTTGTAGTGCATAAGAGCAAAGTATCTCTGCATCTAAACACCACTGTTTCCGCAGTGTGGGCCAGGACTCTTTCACCTGCTATAAAAGAGCCGTGCGTGGCCCACCAGGGAAGTGTCCCAAGGCCTCTTACCAAGTGTACTGGGGATGATGTTGGAAATGCCAGACCACATGGGACTGCCAAGGTCTCAAACATCAGCATGTCCTCAACCCTTTCCAAAGAGACGGCTCCATCCTCTCCTGGACCTCAATGGCAAACTAGAATTTAGCTTCGCACGCAGCCTCATGTCTCCAGTTTCACTCTTGGGGTCTCTGGTTCGAGTTCCCCTGCACCGAGATAAACAAGCCCTCCTGGAGCTGCCACCCCCTGGTTATTTGTAGGCTGTGAAGTCACCTTTATACAAGCACAGGCTGCATAGCGCCAGCTCTCGCCATCTCTTCCCTTTGTGTGTGTATGTGTGTGTGTGTGTGTGTGTGTGTGTGTGTGGTGTGTGCACATCAGTCTTTACACTTCCCCTTACCCCCATCAAACCCCCTGATTCCCGGGTATTGAAGGCCAAGAGATCACCCAGTGAGTTCCCCACACAAAGCACCAAGGTCAGCAAAGACACGTGGCTTCACAGACAGAAACTTATCCATCGCGGAACCCACCAAAAGATGCTGCAACCACTTTCACTAAACTCTTTAGGTGTTTTCTTCCTCCAAGTTCAGGAAGACATGTGAAAGGCCTTAGCCCAGACAGACAAAGAATCACTTCCCAAAAATCCAATCAAGCAAAGTTCTTCAGTGACTTCAGTGATTAGCCCTGGTCCACCTGGCATCAGCACCATCCCAAGTTGATGGCATCAGGAACACCCCCGTTGGCTCATCACGGCACAAGAGAGGAAGGAGCCCCAGACCCAGGGCCCAGACCCAAGTCAAGCCTTGGCACTGACCAGCAAGTAGAGTGAGGCTCAGGGCACCCATCTGTCTAATGCGGGGTTGAACTGGACAGACTTCAAAGTCCCCTGCAACAGGAGCCATGTAATCATCACCGTGTGTCAACCCCTGTGACATGTGCTCTATATACCTTGACGCATTTAAAAGCCACAAGATCAGTGGAGTCAGGCCCGCTTCATAGAAAGGGAAATCAAGGCTTAGAAAAGCAAACTATCAGGCCCAGTCTCCCTGCTAGTGAAGGGCTGGGCCAAGATTCTCCACCACTACTGCCCAGCTCTGAAGTCCCCCGTCTACACTGTGACACAGTATGCTCTCGTACGCACCACTGTGTCTTTCTGAAGGGTCCTGGTGTTTACTGTGACAGTTGATGGAAAAACAGGGACTTTATCCTAGTTCGCACAAGATGCAGGTGGTGGCCGCACGTGTCCCCATGTGCGTTTGGTTACCCGCGGTCACAGTATGGGCACTGATGCCGCTTCTCCTCTCAAACCTCCGTGCCCCATCCCCCAAGCTCCCGAACAACTCTGCACATCCAGGGCCAGCCACGTTGCCCTCACCTGGAAATGGCTCCTTGAGAAAATGGCCATTGATGGTCTGGTTGGCTGTGCCCAGTGGGTTCTTGGCAATGAGGGTGTAGTTGCCATTGTTGTAGTGCGTGGGCTTGTTGAAGAGCAGGCAGCCCTCAGAAATCTCACCCTCCTGGTAGTATTCCACGTGGATGATCTTGGACTCCCGCAGGGGCTGCCCGTTGTGCAGCCAGTGCAGCGTGGGTGGCGGGTTGCCGCGCACCACAAACTCGATGCAGTGCTCTAGGCGCAGCTCGGGCTCCTCCAGGCTCACCACGCGTGGGGGGTCTGCCAGGGGAGAGGCAGCTGAAGCCTGCGATGCAGAGGGCCTGTGTGCTAGAGCAGCCCTCCAGCATCCAGGGTGGGATCCCGATTCTTCCCCACCCATTCTGGAAAGGCTAAGGGGAGTGGAGGCCCAGCACCACCCCAACAGAGGGGAAGACACTCTGTCGTCCCCCGAGCTTCCCAGATCCCCCTTAGCTGAAGGGTTCCCTCTCAGCGCCTTTCGGGGGCTCAACAAAAGGTAGAATGGGCAACTGAGGAGCATCCTAAAACGCAGTTCAGTTGGAGGCACACCGACTCAACCCCACCCACCAAGGGACAGGGACGCCCTTCTTGGGGTTGCTATCCAAGGACTGACTTCTCAATCCTGCTCTACAAGAGTCCTCCTGCCACTGCTGGTGGACCAGCCCACTGCTCCAGCCCAGCCCTAGCAACACCTCGGTCCCTCCCCAGCTCCTGCGTCGGCGTCCCCTTCCATGGGCTGCCCCCACAGTGGCATGCACTCACAGTAGACAGTGAGGGCGACGCTGGCGTTGCTCATGCCCACCACGTTCTCTGCGATGCATGTCAGGGTGAAGCCGTTGTCCTCACTCGTCACATTCACCAGCGTCAAGTTGATGGCATGGACGTTGGTCCAGTTCAGATTTGTCTGAAAACCCCAACATAAAGACAATGATCAGTTTCTACCACGGTGACCCCTCCACCTAGCCCACAAACACCCTTAGGGATCAGAAGGAAATCCAAGCACACGGTAAGGGAGGGCTTTCCCCGGAAAGCACACTGACCAATGCCAGGTTCTTCATAGGCAGCGGTCCAGGCAGTTCTCACACTAACCCTATCAGGTGATGGTAGTACAGTACTGTGCCCATTTCACATACAAGGAAACTGAGGTACAGAGACATTGATAAGATCAAAATGGCCAGAAAATACCGCAGCTGGATGGAACCCAAGTCTATGTTGTTTCTTCCCATAGTGACAGGACCACAAGTTTTCTTTAAGACTAAAAAAAGATCACCCCCAGCCCCCTGATCCCAAGCCTGGGATCCTACCTGGTGGGTGTTAATGGACTGCAGCCCAGTGACTATCCAGTCCACGTCAGGCAGGGGTGATCCAGAGCCATTGCAAGTGATGACAGCATTGTCACCCTCTCGTACGGTCAGGTTGACATGGCTCACGCTGATCTCAGGAAGGTCTGGGAGCCGGGCAAGGCGGGCGAGAAGACAGGCAAACACTTACTACCCAAGGAAGCTCTGTCCACAGGGCTGATGGTGGCACTTCTTGCCTTGCCCAATAATGACTCTAACACAACCTGCTTGGATTCTTGGAAGCCCGCCCCCACCAAATCCCAGACGCTTCACACCACCTCCCCAGTAGACATCAGAACTCAAACCTGAAGCCGATGCAGCTGGACCCTCCCATGTGGCAGGATAGGGCTAGGGCAGCTGCTCAAAAAATGTGTCTCTGGCAATTAAGCCCAATGGCGCCATTCCACTTTGAGCTCTGGTTCTCAAAACACTGGTGAGTTTCAGATGCCCATGGAGAGCTTGCTATAAATTCCAATTTCTGGGACACACCCCCAGGCATCCTGATCTCATAAGTCTGTGGCTGGGCCCAGGAATCTGCTTTTCTGAAAGCACCTTAGAGGCTCCTGACACAGGCAGTCCAGAGCCCACACTGAGACACGCCCCTTCTGGTCTGGTTGACAGGTAACACAGAGAGAAAGGGACGCTGATCTGATGAGAAGGAGCACGTGTAAGTCCTGTCTGCCTTCCTGACACCAGCCTTCCCGCGGCTGGCTCACAGAGGGACAGAAGGGACTGAGGAGGGGGAGGGGGAGTGAGGTCTGCACCAAACCCCAGAGATCAAGGCTGGGAAGGCATTTGGGGAGGAAGGCTCTGGTACCCGGGCCAAGGTCCAGCCACATCTCGGGTGTCTGAGGGATGCCTCCCTGGAGCCGGGTGGGGCCAGGCGGCTGCTACTCACCACACTGACTGATGTTCATGCGGAAGAGAGGGAGCTGGGAGCCGTCGGCGCCGATGCAGTACAGGTTCTGGCTGTTCAGCCTGGCCTCCCCCTGCTCCTGCCACAGCTGCATCCAGCGGATGTCACAGCTGCAGTTGAAGAAGTTCTGCTCCAATCTCCTGTGGGCGAGGAGAGAGGGGAAGGGAACCTCTGAACTGAAGACGGCCCAGCCCCCTCCCAGGGCTGAGGCCAAGGGGGCCCCACCTGTCCTTCAGGGACTAAGAGAGAAGGGGGTTAGCAAGGTTGTGAAAGAAGTAGAAAAATACTTGTAAGTCCATAAATTTTACTTTTAAAACTAATAAACTCATTTTAAAAAGAGAGAGAGAGAGAGAAAGAAAGAAATCCAACCCGCTTAACACACCTAGCAGAGAGACTCTTTTAAATATATCAGCTGAAGATGTTCTTCTCAGAACCCTCCCATGGCTTCCATCTCATTGAAAATCAGTCACAGCCCTGCACAATCTGCACCGTTCTCCATCACCCCTCGGACCTCATCTCCTACCTCGCCCCCTACCCCCGTTCGGCCACACTGACCTTGATAGCTGCAACTTCACCTGCATGACTGGCTCATTCCTGCCCCAGGACCTTTGCACTCCTGTTCCCTCTGGTGCCGAGCTCTCACCCAGCACGCCTGCAGTTCTGCCTCCCTCCCTTCCCTAAGGACTCACATGGGCTTCTCTTCTCGGGCCACCTCCTACAAAAAAAGCCACCGACCCCTGACCTAACACTGCCTCCTAGTCTGTTGCCCTGCTATGCTCTTCTTTCTAGAATCTACCACCACCAGCATCACTTTAAATATTTATTTTAGTTTGTTTGTTTATCTGTCTCTCCAAATAAAGATTAAGCTCCACTGAGGTTAGAGACATTGCCTATTTAGTTCATTGCTGTATCCCCAGCAATAAAACTAAAACTGGGCCTGGCATATCAATTCTTGTTGAATGAAAGAGAGAAAGAGACAGAGAGACAGAGAGATAGAGAGAGTGTGTGTTACTGTCCCTGATAGGAGGAGGTAGCCAGCTACTTCCAAGATACACTCAAAGCCCATATTGGGACCAGCTTTATTCCTTCATGAATCCAACACATTCTCCATCAGCACCTGCTCCCTACCTGGCCGCGGGCTGAGTGCTGCTGATACGGAGATGAATAAGACAGCCCCGTCCTCCAGGACCACTCAGCCTGGTGAAGAAGAATGTCTGATGGGGAAAGAGTCACCTTCAAGGCCCTCCTTCTCCACTGATTTTCCTTGTGACTTGAAGCAAGTCACCTCCCCTCTCAATGGGGTTATTAGAGGGACGATGAACAGCATCAATCAATCCAACCTCTTAGCACAAACAGCATGAGATAAATCTGAATGCCTGGTCGCCAGGGAGAGCAGAGTCTCTCTGGACCGCCAAGGGGACGCATGCATTGGTGCCCACAGGCAGGGGCACCTGGCTCACTACACTAAGACCCAGGATATTTTCAACAACGGCAACCTCCAAAATAGTTAAATGTGCATCAGAATCGATCAGCTTTCAGGAAGAAGCAAGTCCTCTGGGGACAGGATTCAGTGTTTCTAGACACTAGGACCCCACAGGAGGAATGTACAAATACCCCTATACGCTACCATCCTCTTAGCCTAAAAGTACCCGGGACCTCCCCCTGCATGTGGCGCTCTCTCAGCAAAGGTGGAGGGAAAGGAACCCACCTTCGTGGAGCATCTGCCCCTTACAACAACCCGAGGGGTGGCCGGTACTGTGCCCTTACGGGTGAGGGGGCCCTTCTGATGCTTGGAGGGGATAGGTCACATGCTCAAGGTCCCTTGGCTGGTGCTCGACAGAGCAGAGCTTTGAGTCTCTGTCTGCCGGACTCCAAACGCCTGCGCTTCCCTCCCCGCCTGTCACGTACAAGGCATTGCTGGTGCAAGGGGAGAAGCGGAGGAGCAGGACAGGGGCCCCGACTCCAGGAGTTCACGCAGAGATGGGGAAAGCACCAGAGGGAAGTAACGAAGGCAAAGGGAATGTCGTAGACCAAAGTGTGAACACGGGAAAGAAAGGTTGGGCAGGGCAGAGAGTTTGTGCCAAGGAGCACCGGGAAGCACAGCTGGAAGGGTGAGGCCGGATGGTGGAGGACTTTCACTGCCACATCGGGAAGTTTGAAATCCATCCAGGAGGCAACGGGAAACCATGGAGACCCTTAGAACTGGAGAACAGTGTGGACAAAACAGCTCGGTAAAAAGGGCAGTCCAACAATACTGAAGAATACTGTACTGGATAAACAGGAGAGGAGGGGAGCCAGAGACTGGGACAGCAGCTAGGATGGCTCACAAACACAGGGTCGCCATGCACGGTTGTGCAGTTTGTGCATTTCTCAAAGTACCCAGCCAAAGGGATGAACAGGGGATGGAATCCATTCTGCACAGCTTTCGCCAGACCCAGTGTCCTGGAGATGCAGCTATGCCCACCCAGAAGGGGCACCTTTTCTAACTCACACATAGGCACCATACAGAGGCTGGCGGGGTCTAGGTCAATGTTCTTCAACTTTTGTTCTCAGAACTCCTTTTCACTTTTAAAAAATTATTGAGAGCCTCAAAGAGCTCCTGTGTATGTAGGTCATATCTATCACTATTTACCGTATTAGAAATTAAAACTGAGAAAGATTTAAAACATATTAGTACAAAGTCCATGAGTTGTCAGAGCAATGCTGTCATCACATGTCACATGGCCTCTGGAAAAGTCCACCATACACTCGTGAGAAGTTGAGACTGAGAAAGGCAAATAATGGTTCAGTGTTATTGTGAAAAGAGATTTTACCTCCATGAAAAGGTCTTAGGGACCCCCAAGGGACCCTGGGCCACCATTTGAGAACTCCCGCCTAGTTAACAGGGGCCTAGAGTGGGCGGTGAAACTTCGGGAGGGGGAGGGGAAGACCCAGCAAACGTCACAAGGAAGACTCGGTGGTATTTGGTGCTTTGATGGTGGTGGAAGAAAAAGAAGGAGCGAAAGATGACCCCAAGGTTTTAAGCTCCAAGAAACAGGAAGTCCATGGCAGAAACAACGTCTCTGGCTGGTAACAGAAGAGAAGGGATCAGCAGAAAGGAAGAGATGAAAGCTATCTGGGATGGGCTGGGCGTGGGGAGGGAGCACTCGAGGTGCCAGAGGAGGGAGGGGAAGGATGTGGTCGAGGCAAGATGCCCGTGTGGCTGGGAAAGGAGACAGAGGAAAGAGAACAGGGAGACAGGAAATGAGAAAGAGTGATGAAAAGACTAGGATGATACATTAGCATCGCACCTGCCACCGCGCCAACCCCAGGCTAGACGCCCGACACGCGCTACTTCATTTAACCTCACAAGGAAGAAGCGTGGGGAAGGCAGGGATGGCAGAGGGCTCCGTAGCAAAGCAGGGGTCACAGGAGCTGACCGCGTCTGCGGGAGAGGGAGGCCTGAGGAGTGCAGCGATTTGGACCCACTGCGGGGCAGCGAGGAGAGGCCTGGCAGCCCTGCTGGCAGGACACTGGGGTCCGGATGCCTGAATACATGCAAACCGAAACAGGTCAGCTTGGTTTCTCCCAGCTGCTCATTTGACAAGCTGCAGTCATTCATTATTAAGTAGGTGTAAAAATACAAATTATCCACCTGGGCGGAAAAGACGAGACAAGCCTGGGGTTTCGCTGCGTTGCCTCAAGCCACACAGCATTTCAGGCAGCCCTGCCTCCCAGCTGAGCCCCACACTGCTGCACGTCCCACATCTCAGGGCCCCCAAAGGCAGACAGTGCCAAGTGGCCTCGGGCTGGCGAGAGAATTAGGTGAGATGTCTGAGACGAGCTGGGGATGCTGCCAGGCGCGGGCTCAGTATAGCTTTTCTGTTCCCTTCCATCCTCTCCCTCCAGGCCCTGCCTACAGACCCGGTGCACCTGAGACTTGGTCCTTTGCTGCACTCCACAGTCTCCTGGAAAAGAGCCTTCAGTTTCCCCCCATCCCTCTGGACTGCCTCCTAGAGAGCGAGACACAGACACACACAGCAGAAAGCACTGGAATCTTCAAACAGTGGCAGTCTGGACAGCCTGCTGAGCAAATCCACAATCATTGTTATGTCCTGATGAGAGAGGGTTTGAACAGTGAGGTGGGCGAGAAGCAAAGACGGGCAGGTGCTAGGTCTGAACGATGCTGTCCCTTCTGTGTCCCTTGTCCCATCCGAGCAGGTGTGGAGCACAGGAGCCTGGAGCCAGGGCTCGGGGGCAGACTGGCAGAACCTAAATCTCGGCTTTCCATGCTGCATTAATAATGCAGGCGGCCCCATGAATAATACAGTGGCAGCTGCGGCAGGACAAAGCTCACCAACACCAGCCCTTGCCCCGAGATGGCCTGGGGCCTAATCGCAGGGCCCTGGGGGCTCCCCGCAGACTAACTCAACCCCATCTGAGCTTTACGCAGGGGCACTTTGCAGCACAGCCAAGGCCGAGAATGGGTGTTTAAAAAACATCAATTCCCTCCAGCCATCACTCTGGTGGTTTTCTTCTCCCCTCCACAGCATCAGCGGCAATGCCAGTGGCAATCCTGGGGCCAGGCCATGGAAAATGGGGAGGGGACCCAGATCAACAAGAGCAGCTCCGCTGTCATGGGGTGAAGGATCCCCATCGGGCCAGGCACTTGGCACAGGCCTCCTTGAGATAACAACGGTCAGAAGGTAGGAAAAGCACAAAGATCGGAGTTGAGCCACTGTGTCACCTTGAGCAGATACAGTGGTTTGAACCGTGTCCTCCAAAAAGATATGTCCAAGTCCTAACCCCCAGCACCTATGCATGGGACTTTATTGGGAGATAGAGTCTTGGCAGACATAACCAAGTTAAGGCTCAAGAGATGAGATCGTTCTGGATTTCGGGTGGGCCCTAAATGCAATGACTGGTGTCCTTATAAGAGAAAGGAGAGGAAGAGGGAGGTGAGGACAAAGAGACAGGGACAGCAGCTATGTGAGGTGGAGGAGAGATTGCAGTGATGCTGCCACAAGCCAGGGAACCCCAGGAGCCACCAGAGCCTGTGAAGGAAAGGTGGCCCTGCCAACACCTTGATTTCAAACTCTGGCCTCCGGAACAGTGAGACGATATTTCTGTTTTTGTTTGAAGCCAAGTTTGTGGTAATTTGTTAAGGTGGCCCTAGGACACTAACACAGCCAGTAACTTAATTCTCTGGGGCTCTAATTTGATATCTGTAAAATGGGTATAATCGTGTTCACTTTCCTTCTTCACGAAGTTACCATGAGGAGGGGCAATAACATACGCTAACATGCTTTAGGAATTCAAAGGGGCTGTAAAGAGGCCAGAAATGGTCATTATCGTAATACTATTGTTAACATTATTGTTTTGTGAGTTCTTCCCAAGAGCTGTGGAAAGTGGTCACGGCCAAGATCAGGAGAAGAAAAGTGCCAGGACCAACCCAAACCCATCCCTGATACTGAGCTAATATTTTACCAAGACGATTAAATCTGCAAATTATACCAGAGGTAATTATCACTTTGCCTTAAGAAAATGAAATATTCCAATCTATTTTAATCACGTCTGCTCAGTGCATGCAGGGTATTAAGACAAGCCTGCTCAGGGCACGCTGAGAGTCCTTAGGGTGTTTCTGGAGAGTCTCTGTGCTTGGGTTTGTGTCCTCGGGCACCTCTTGCCGTCGCCTAAATCATATCATGAGATTCAGAATCCGAGCTTCTTCCTTTCCTAATTTATGCTTTATCTCTACGACCATCTCTCTGATTCTTGCTCTGATTTTTGGACAGACAGTTCCAGTCTTCTCTGTAAAGAAAAAACACCATCTTGCCATCACCAGAAGATCCTGAGAGCACTGTGCGATACCAAGGCCAATGTCTTCAAGCCCACGCCATGAAACAGTGCCAGCT
Source organism: Indri indri (assembly GCA_004363605.1). Classification (NCBI taxonomy): domain Eukaryota; kingdom Metazoa; phylum Chordata; class Mammalia; order Primates; family Indriidae; genus Indri; species Indri indri. The sequence continues at coordinate 95,646 of RJWJ010002389.1, forward strand.
ACTCTAAAGTGAGCCATGAAAGGGGCTTCCAGTTCACTCAGTCAGAGGCATGTCCCCTGGCCTGGCGGGGGGGCTGTGGGCTGCATGCTTGGCCAAGAGCATCGCCCTCATCTCACAGAAGTGAAGGAGAGAAGGTAAAGAAAGGGTCTTGGCACATGGCAAGGACTCTGAGATGGTGGATTTTTTCCTCCTAGGATTCTACGCAGGGGAGGTGCCACCTCCAGAGTGGTTTCTAGAAGGAGACATTGACTATATAGGATGTGTTGCTGAGCTGGGTAAGGGAAAGAGCATGGTCATTGGAAACAGCAGACCTGGATGGTGATAATGCTAGAAATCATACCACTAACTCCCAGATTGACCACTTACCAGCCATGTGAGCTTGGATTAGTTGTTTGAGTTGGCCAAGCCTCAAATCCCTCATTTTTAAAACTGGTTATGATGATACCTCCCTTGTGGGATTGTTCCAAGGATGAGACAGGATCTTGTACACATAAGGTGCTCAATATATGCCTCTTTGTTCTCCTCCTATCTCTGAAAAAGTCAGAGACACTCAGCCCTTCCCATGGGGAGTCTCACCATCACCAGATCCTCTGGTCGGGGAGGGGCTGGCTGGGGGTATGGCAGAGATCCTCGGAGACAGAATGACACGTGCTAGGGAGTTATTGAACACCCTGGTTTGCCCCGTCATTCCTGCAGAGGGTCCCTCGAAGCCTCACGTTTCTGGCTTGTGGATTTCCCAGCTGCCACAGCACACTGAGCCCTTTCTCCTCCAAGGCCCAAATTCTTTCTCCCTGGAAATATGTGACCCATCCCCACACCCCAGCCCACAGGCTCCATGGGGCAGACCCTGGCAGTCTCGATGGCTCATGGCAGATGGCGCCATGTGGACTAATCAGGAAGTCGGACAAGAAAATACTAACCCCTCTTGCATGTGCCAGGAACTGGGATTGTTTGGATTTTAATCATAGCCACCGCTAAGAGCCAACACACAGCCCCTCTAGCCAAAAGATAAATTTTCCACTCTCAACACTCAATTCTTCCTCAAAAATAGACCCCAGCCAGGGCAAATGCTCCTCACAGGGGGGTTTCTTTATTCTCTGATATAATTTTTTCTTATTTAACAATATGACAGAAATAAAATACTCCATGGACATGGTGGCGCTCACACGCTGACTCACACGGAGGGAACGTCTTCATTCCTCCATAAGTCACACCCAGCCCGCCGGAGTATCGATCCTGGGCAAAGATGAATGTAAGATCCCGTGATCCTCTGGGAGAAATCTGACATTTTCTTTAAATATATATCCACGAACCACTGTTTCTAAAACTCCACAAAACAGGTCACCAGGGCAGCAGCACACCATTGATTTCGCATCCAATGATTTTTTAGAAAGAGCACTGAACACTTTTCTCAATAATTCAGCCAACAGCAGACCTCAGGTGTCCCCTAGAGAGAGGCTGCCCCTGGCCTCCCACAGATGAGGGGGCAGGCATTCCAAGAGCATGAGACGCAAGACTCCCAAGAAGGAGAGCCCCGAAGGACCACAAGTAGTGCTAAGGTAACTTAAGAAAGAACCACAGTCATACATTTTTTAAAATTAACTGTAGAATAATCATTGTCTTGGAGACAGATTGAAAAAATTAGGAGCTAGTCGAGCATAAAGGCCAAGGCTTTGAGTCCACATACTACCACTTATTTAATGAGTGACCTTAAAGTGCATATTTAACCTTGCTAAGCACCTCAATGTCCTCGAATGTGAAATGATAGTAATAAGTCCTACCTTATAGAATTGTCATGTGGATTAAATTAAATGACGTACATAACTTAATAGATTGCTTGGCATCGTGCCTGGCACAAAGGAAGAGCTCAGAAATCAGTGCCAGTAGTAAATCGTAGTAGTCACGTTAATTTACCTCTAAGATCTTTTCCATCTACAGTATACAAGGTTGTCATGGAGTGATAGACCACTGGGATGTGAGATGTAAACATTCCCCTTCCTGACCAGCTGGGTCTGAAAAGGTAAGGTTATGACTCACTCACAAACTCAGAGCTTGCCAGGTGGAGGGAGAACAAGTTGAAAGGCCAACAGCATAAGCAGAGGTCCAAGGTCTTTGCTCTTGGTAAAGAGAGTAAAGCAATCTGCATTCAGAGAATCTGGATCTGAGTTATCGAGTAAAAGGGAAACACATGAGCAGTGTCTCTGGAACCCTGACTCCCAAACTTCATCTGTGCCTTAATTCCTTTGCAATTTATTTTTTGATTTATACCCACAACATAATATGTTGTCCTTCATGCACAGAGATGACCCCAATGATTCACACATCAGCAAGAGTTATTTTTTCCAGCAGTGGTCACGAATTTTCACTCATCCAGCCAACATTTGTTTGTGCATAATGGCTGGCTGGGGCAGGGGTGCGCTGATCAGCCTTGGACTGCAGCAAGGCTGAACAGTCCACATGCATATTAAATAAATACATGGCCTCCCCCACCTCTCCGGCATGCCTATACTTGAGCCAAGCAAGCTGACAGAAGATCTCGAGTGGTGAAAAGACATGCAATCTGAAGTCGAAGGCTTAGGTTCCAGTCCTGCCTCCACCAGTCCCCAGCAATGAGATCTTGGTTGAGACTCAAGTGCCTTTCTAGGCTCAGGATCCTTATCCATAAAATGCAGAGGATAATGATACCTACCTCTATGACTCTTGTAATAATACATCTAAGGTCACATAAATGAATGCATATCTGATAATCTATAAAGTTATGTATCACGAATGTTATGTTTTAATAAATTGACAAATATTCTTTATTTTATAAATATCAATACTATTATTACTAATTACCTACAGTTCACAAAACTAAATCCTGAGAAGAGACGAGATTCCTGTTTCCTGAAACAGACTGGGCCCAGAAAGAACATCAGAAACCAAGCAACGGGGGTGGATTGCTCTCACTGAACATGGTACACTTTATGTCATCCAACCCAAGTGGCCCCTTTAGTGGGACACCCAGCCTTCGAGTAGCTCTGTTGCTTGACACTTCTCTGCACCCACCCGCTACCACCACTTCAGTACCTGGACAGTCTTCAAAACCGAACTTACAATTCCCGAAGACTCAGCGTCTGGAAGAGCTGCCACGAGAGTGTGGTGAGCCGGTTACTCGACAGGTTTCTGCAAGATCGGCAAATAAAGGGAAAATTAAAAAACAGATCTGGCATAAATAATGTGCTTGGTAGTAAGCTTGGTCATTTCTGTGGAGGCTGGCTTTGTTTTTCTTCTTCTTCTTCATCCTGTTAGGCCAATGATACATCTGCTAACAGTCGAAGCCACAGATCTGGTTTGGAGAGGCTTCTGAGACCTTTTAAAAAGCAAGGTTTTACAAAGCAAAGAAACAATAAAATTCTCTTGGTCATTGTCCCATATCCTTTCCCCACAATAAAATTCCAGGGAGCCTTCGTGAAGCCATCCTTCTCTAGGGGGGCAGAGAGTTTCCAGGGTACATAAGGCAACAAACATTCCTAAAATGCACATGGGTCAAAAACCATGCAGGTCACCTCCAATTCCTGTTAGCCAGTCTCCCCCTAGCAAACATGCCCATCAATGATCTAGACATCAGCCTTTTGTTCCTACGCCTGTTCTCCTCCTAATGGCTACTTAATTGTTCTCATTAGGATGTACAGGGGAAAGCAGCAGCCATTAGTCTTCCGAATAAAAGAAGAAACACGCCCACAGTTATTACTTTGCCAGGCTCAACAACTTTTGATGTGATAACAGCCCTTAAAGGCAGCAGTTAGACACCGCTAGAATTGAAGTGGCACCCCAGGAACAATGTACTCATCTGCTGATGGGAAGTGATGGCAGCGCCGATTCCACTTAGGTAAATATCTATTCACACACAGGAGCATGTGTATACTTGTGTCTATTAAACATGCAGGTAGTAAATGCAAATACAGGCTCTTATTTACACACACACACACACACACACACACACACACACACACGCGCGCTTATCCGTGCACCTATACTCAGATGACTTCAACAAACATTTATTGAGAGCCAAAAATAGGCAACATCAGTGGAATGAGGGGGTGGACCATTGAGAGGGAAGGTAAGATCCCTCTGGAACCTTCTATTCAAGTTACAAATGAGTAAGCAGAAGCAAGAATATAAAGTGATGTAACTAACTGATGCAGGAAGGGTAGGGCTCAAAGAAGTGTCTTCTGAGAAGGTAACATCGGACCTGGGATGAGAAGAACGAGAATGAGCCGAGTCCCAGGGAGGAGTGTTTCAGGCAGTGGAAGCAGCAAATGCAGAGGCCTGAGAGGAGCAGGCACAGGAAACGCTCCAGGGGACGGGGGAGAGGGACTCACACCACACCCACCTTGCTGGCCACGGGGAAGAGTTTGGATTTTATTTTAAAGAGTGGCAGGAAGGCATTTCATAGTTTTCTGTAGGGAAGTGACATCATCTAATTACCATTTTTAAAAATAGAACAAGCCTGGAAGTTGGCGGGCTGGTTGGGAGGCCGCTACAGTATTCCAAGCAGGACAGGGAGTTCAGGTAATTAAGTGGATGGATGCAAGACAGGTTTTGGAGGCAGAGGTGCCAGAACTTCCTATTGGATTGGATTCGGGAGAGGAGGGACGGAGGACTGCATGGGCAGGTGCGTGGGGACGTCGTACATGAGATGAGGAAGCCTGCCAAAGGGTCACGTGAAGGTGGTAGGATCGAGCACCTCCCTCGCAAATAGGAAGTTTGCGATGCCAGTGGCTATCCAGAGAGAAATCAAACAGCTGCTTACATCCACGGGTCTGGAGCTCATGGGAGAAGCTGGGGCTGGTAAGGCCATATAGGGAGAGAGTCCACCCAGTTCACAACAGGACCAGACATTCAAATACAACAACAACCTAAGGGACAGGGCTTCCCCCTCTCATGGGATGCGACCCTGTCTGGGGAGAACTGGCTTGGTCCTACATCAGCCTGAACTGGCTGCGTCTCTGAGACAGGAATGTGCAGAAGGGGCAGCCCTGCTCTGAGGGTGCAGGGGATGGGTGGAGAAGGGAAGGGACCACAGGTGGGCATCTCCCAAGTTTACCGCTTCACTGTCTTCCCTGCACCCAGCACTCTCTCCCTTTAGAGTCCTTAACCCATGCTTTCTAGGATAGAGTCCACAGCCCTACGCTCCCACCCACTTCTGCAGGGCTGAGAGCTCTGATGTGATAGCACATGTTCCCTAAAAGCCTGTGCACCTAAGCCATCCATCGCGCTCAGCTTCCCAAAACTCCTAACGACCATAGGTCTTATTCCTGTGAATTCCCACCATTCCCCACACCGAGCAGAAGGAAAGGGGTAATAGAAGAGAAACTGCAATAACGACCACTTGAGGACACCATCTGGGCAAAGCCCACTGCAGCAGCCCATCTCCTGCTTGGGAGGTTGGAGACGGACATCAGACACACACCCCTACTGAGTCGCCGACCCTACCCCAGCCATTGGACCAGGACCTCAGAACTTCGGGTTGAGACAGTAGATTTTGGTACCACTCTCTGAGTCTCCAATGCCATTGGCCTTTATGACATTTTAATAAATCTGAAAGTTTGATTCATCTAGGTAGAAATCTTTTGTTGTACTCTGTTTTTCCTGGTTTACTATTTATGCACAATAGCATCCATGGTGGCAAAAGCTGGACAAAGCCTCAAATTCCAAATCCATAGGGGAATCCCTCCAGCACTTTGGAAAGATGTCCACCCCCACCTTCAGCTCACTACCCCTCCCCAGTGCTCCGCTGAACAAAACCTGCGGTTCTGAAGCTGAGCAGCAATGCCCCGAAGGCAGTCCACGGCCAGAAACCCCAGACCCAGTGAGCCGTGGGGAACATGCCCCCGGTGAGATACAAAAGCAGCTGGTGGGAACTCGCAGGCCAGGAGACAGGAGCAATCCAGGTGAGGGGGCGGCCCTGCCCATCTCCCAGGGAGGAGCAGGCAGGGAGCCGGCCAGGAGTTCTGGGGAGCCCCAGGCAGAGAGCATGCTGCCAGCAATGTCCTCTCACAAAGGTCATGCTTTGCTACATTAGGCAGAAATGTCAGGAGAAAATTGGATTCTGGAAGAAAGAAAATAACAGGCATTCTGGGCAAATAAAGAATAAGAAATAGCATTATTGCCTTATTACAAGTTAGAGGACGGAGGGTTCCTGGGACACCTGGTAAAGGGAAAGTGGGCTTCTACTCTCTCAAGGGTGTCTCAGCTTCACCTCCTCCCACCCTTTCCCAACCCACCCAGTCCCACCTGGAGGAGAAAGGTCCCTTAGATTCCTCCAGCTGTTTGTCCAGATGGGGCAGCCACTGCAGCACTCATGCGCTGTGCCCAAACACACACACACACACACACACACAACCCAGTGTATGTTCCCAGAGACAGGGACACTGTATTGCACAAGTCCAGGGAGGAGTGCAGGGTACACAACCTGTGCAGCTGTACATAGCACCCTGCCAGACACACAACAGAAGCACCCATCCCCAGAGACAAACTTATACAAAGATGACAAGAAGTAAGGCAAACACATACACACCACAGAACAAGCAGGGCCCCCCTCTGGCCATCCTGCCCGCATAGGCACTTATGAATTCTCATGGTGCAGGGTAAAGACATTGAGGCACAGGGCTTCAATATGACTTGCCACACACTCAGAACTCACTTCCCCCGATTTTTCCTTCTAGCTGGTGCCTCACCTGCATTCACCTGTCATCAGTTATTGATGAGCTGGTCACTCTGCTCATCAGACAAGAGTTTAATTAAGAACCATACTGCCTCTGAGCCACACGGCAGCCTTTGGGTGGTGCCTTCTCCCTAATAGATCCATTACCACCGTCTCTGACTTTTGCTTGGGTCAATGGCCAGTTTCCCAGCCACCTGACCACTGAATTAATTTGGTGAGCAAGATTTTACGAGATGATGCATCAAACACTTTCCC